>JAOXJM010000041.1:6860836-6879605 GCA_026413425.1 Tringa solitaria
TATGTATACTTTTAAAAACCCCAATTTATTATATATTAACTTTTAATAATGATGTATCTCCATTTTTCTCATCATTAGCTTTTATGTCCTCTCCAGGAATAACACTTGGTAGAATGATTTAGCAGTACAACATGGATAAAGAGAAGCTTTGGTAAACACTGAAACTGTTTTATAACATTTTATAACCAGACTGGATGTTCCAGATCACCGTATTTTTCAACTGAGATTCTGTGTCATTCGTTTATAGGTACCATTAGAGGAGAGAACTTTAAAAATCAATTTCTAAAAGCATAACACTCCTGAATCTAAGCTTTACTCTAGCTATCTGATAAAACCTACTGAAGAACTGTGATCAAATTGGTTTGAGTGAATATTCAGTTAGCAAATCTGGCAAGTCTATGTAAAAGCATGAGTTATAAAAGACATTTGCTTAGATGAAGTAATAGTGACTGGGAAGCATCGAAATCTAGAATCCACCTTGGTAAAACACACAGGCTATACCTCCATATGTAATCAATCTGGAGGAAAGCAGTCCAGCAGTCCTTCAAAATTAAGTTATTGTCTGATTCTTAGTGAGAGACTTTGAGCCTTGAACTAGAGTCCTGCAGAAACACTTTGGAAAGGGTTTTCCAAGTGTTGACAGTGAATTACAGAACTGGAAAATGATGAAATTTTGCGTCTTTGACCTGTTCTTCATTGTATGCTTTGGACAGAAAACATTTGGCTTGCCAAAGAAATGCAGCTGACCCCAGTTTCCACTGCTTTACACTCAATACAAAAGTTACAGTTATGGATAGATAGCACTAAGCATTCACTTTGCCCATGCAGAAATTAATTTCTAAGATAGAGGGCACCTGTTTACAGTCTAGATTTATATTGGGCCAGTGCCTATGTAATGGAAGAAGGACATAACACATTGCTTTCTGCAGCCCATAGTAGGGCTGTCCATCGCACCTGGGTAAACACAGGTCTTTTCCAACCTTTGCTATTATATTAGCTCACATCTTCCCTCAATAAGAGAAACCTGAGGTTGGCAGGGCAAGAGATGGTTGAGAACTCAATAACTTTTATTCAGTCTCCTTGGGCTAGGTCTGAACAGTCTCCTCAGGAAGTGTTCTCAGCCCAGGTCTAGCTGTGAAGGGGAGCAACAGAAGGAGATGCATGAGGAACAAGTACAGGTTTCTTCACCCTATATCATCTTCACAGCTGTTTAAAAACAACACTCAATCCCTTCTTCCCTGTGTCAAAAAAGCATCTATGCTCCACTGAAAGATGCATATATGGTGGAGGAACTCCCTTACTCTCTCCTGTAAGTTCCCATTCCCAGACCTTCCACCACTGCTCATCTCCCTGCAACCAGATTCCCTGCTTTCACACATAGGTCCTGCCCTTCCTCACTCCACCAGTGATCCCGGCTCCCAGAAAGAAGGGTTCCTTAGCAGTGGTTATGCTTGTGAAATACATAACAGACACAACAGGATATGGGAAAAAAATATTTAATATCTACCCAGCAAGCTTATGGTTTATAGGCTGTATTGTGAATGAAGACATGCCTTTGAAAAAATGCCATATTGATCATCTGGAATTTGTGTCAGGAACACATGAGGAACAAGTACTGGGCTGGTACGCCTTAGGGGTGCAGGATCACCCTGCAACGTGCCACTCCACGCACAGAGTCTGCTGTGTGCAGAACCACCTCTTTTTATTGGCTTTGAATCTGGCTCCTACATGGTTCATGTGATGGGCTGTAGCATCTGTGGCATTAGGTGTGGTAATGGTGAACATTGTCTCCATTCACCCAGCCTGTGTCACAAATAATATTTGCTTTCTTATGCCCTCTAAATGGTCTCTTTTCCAGGCTGAAGATCTGTGTCTTCAAACAGCAGCTGTTACAGACCTTTGATTAACCTTACCACCTTTTCCTAAAGTTTTTCCAGTTGTCATTTATCCTTTCTGTTATTATAAGACCAGAATTACATGCTCTAATCGATGTGTGGATTCTACAGAGGTTTAAGCAGTGGCACAATGTTCCCATGTGATTTTTTTTTCTTTCCCAATAATTTCTAATATTTAGTTTGCCTCTTTCTCCACTACTGAACTGATCTGTACACAAACTACCTACCATAACACCAAACCCTCAGTCCTGAGTGACAGCAGTCAGTTCAAGTACAGCATTTCACTAATCCTGCAGTTCAAATTTAACAAGAAAATCAAAATCCCTGTTGACACAGCAACAGCAAGCCAAAATGCTGCTGTTCTTTCTGGTTTCAAAATGAGACAGAATTTGTTATGTCCATTCCTTGATTTTACCAGAAGATGGTGGCACAGAGCGCCTTTTCCTATAATCCCCAGAACTCGACACTTCAAACTTACAGTTCTACCTGCAGAAAGCAGTGTAGCAGAATCACACTAAAAGCTTGGCTTCTTGCAAGGATCTCACTACTCATAACTAGTATACTTAAATGACAACATTTTACTAGCACAATCTGATTTACAGACCTTTTTCTCTTGGTATAGAGGAACCCTTCTTATGGAAACAACTTTTAGAGTGACATTTCACCAGAGAATAAAAGTTCTCATTTTGGGATGAAGTTGTCTACACAGAGAAACCTCTTGGCATTACTATTCAAATGTCATAGAATCATAGAATGGTTTGGTTTGGAAGGCACATTAAAGATCATCAAGTTCCAACCCCCCTGCCATGGGCAGGGACACTTCCCACTAGACCAGGTTGCTCAAAGCCCTGTCCAGCATGTTGTGAACACTTCCAGGGATGGCGCATCCAGAACTTCTCTGGGCAACCTGTGCCAGTGCTTCGCTACCCTCACAGTAAAGAGTTTCTCCCTAATAGCTAATCCAAATCTACCCTCTTCCAGTTTAAACCCATTACCCCTCATCCTATCGCTCCACTCCCTGATAAAGAGTCCTTTCCCATCTCTCCCGCTTTAGATACTGGAAGGCTGCTATAAGGTCTTCCTGGAGACCTTATAAGGAAGACCTTATAAGGTCTTCCTGGAGACCTTTTCAGACCGTCTTCCCCAGTCTGAAAAGCCCCAACTCTCTCAGTTTGTCTTCATAGGAGAGGTGCTCCAGCCCTCTGGTCATCTTTGTGGCCCTCCTCTGGACCTGTTCCAACAGGTCCGTGCCCATCCTGTGTTGAGGACTCCAAAGCTGGACACAGTACTCCAGGTGGGGTCTCACGAGAGCAGAGTAGAGGGGGAGAATCATCCCCCTTGACCTGCTGGCCACAGTTCTTTTGATGCAACCTAGGATGCAGTTGGCTTTCTGGGCTGCAAGGGCAAATTGCTGGCTCATGTTGAGTTTCCCATTCACCAACACCCTCAAGTCCTTCTCCTCAGGGCTACTCTCAATGTATTTTTCACCCAATCTGTATTTGTGCTTGGGATTGCCATGACCCAGGTGCAGGACTTTGCACTTGGCCTTGTTGAACTTCATGGGATTTGCATGGGACCACCTCTCAAGCCTGTCCAAGTCCCTCTGGGTGGCGTTCCTTCCCTCCAGCGTGTCAATTGTGCCACGCAGCTTGGTATCATTGACAAACTTGCTGAGAGTGCACTCAATCCCACTGACCATGTCTCCAACAAAGATGTTAAACAGCACTGGTCCCACTACTGACACCTGAGGAACGCTAGTCGTCACTGGTTTCCACGTTTGATTGATGTCTTACATTATTTATCTTTCTATTGCAGATATGACCTTAAATCACCACTAAGAAAATCCCTTATATAGATATTTTGGAATTACACTTGAAATTTTTTGCTCCTGAAGCAAGATAGAAAGTGTCAGGGCTAAACTTTGCAGAGTGTTATAATTTGTTATTATTTAACAGATTAATATTGTTGGCTGCAGTGAAGAAGCAGAAGGCAGATCACCTAGCTGAATTAATATATTCAATAAAATGGAATTTATATGATTCCATTGCTCATATCCCTTTTTTTAAACAAGTCTTTTACACTGTAAGCTTTTGGGATGCTGAGTATTCTGACAGGTCACCAAGATCTTTTAATGCAACAGTTCTCTTCCTTGTTTCAATGGAGGCAAAAGAAGACAGTGTGGTTGCCCTTAGCCTCTGCAGCTCACATTCTGGCAGATCAGCATGATCCCGTTTCCATCCATGGTTTTCATTAACATGAAAATGAGACTCCACAGGACACCTAGACTATAGGTACACAGGTTTTCTGTCATGATTGCTGCACCATCTTCCCATCCTGCCAACCCAGAAGCAGCAAGAAGTGCTGGAGAATATTTGCCTCTATTTGATGCCTTGATTTGATACTCGCCTTTATTCACAACTGTGAATACGTCAAGACTGACACACAGCACAGTGACAGACATGGGCATGAGGTAGTGATCTCTGGCTGGGGCAACTGAAGTCCAAAATGTCTTAAAACTTAACCCATAAGATTTACCAAAAAGAATAGAGCCTAAACTTGAAAGACAGAAGATATAAGAACAGAAAATAAATTCATGTTGTACATTCTAGTTTCTGTCCTTCGAATACGTGAGGTATTGTATGGCTTTTTTGTTGGCTGAAGAATCTGGATCTGTATGAATAGCATACCTAAATGAGGTCTAGGCATCTGCTCTCTTTTGCATTCATATGCATTTTAGGACCCACTTTTTATTACACCTTTCATCTCCTCTGTGCACAGATGTTTTCTCTTGCTCTGAGATTCTTTCCTGGCTGCAACCAAAGTTTTTATGACAACTACAACACTTAGTGAATTATCCTATTCTGTGTTGTTTTTTCCTTTCAAACATTTTCCTTCAGCCAAGCATCTTCCATGTGGTCTGTGTCTCCTACATGAGATATAATAAACAATATGGCAACTTTTCCCTAATAAGATCTTCACACAAGTCAGGCAAAGCCTTCTTCATATCTTCCGTACAAGCATCACATCGCTGTTAACAAAAGTTTTCCAACCACAAAGGATACATTCTTGTTTAGTAAAGTAATAAATTCTAAGTATTTTTTTTCCCAGATGATGACTTATGGAAAAGAAACTGAATGCAATCAAAAATAAGAGAAATAAAGACTCATTTGTATAAATCAAGCTAATTCACTTGTAATAAATTCATCTCCAAGGGTAGGGTTGAACTGAAAAGATACTTTCGTCATGGAAATTCTCTTTTGCAAGAAGCCAGGAAAGTAATTTGCACCAACATCAGTGCTGAGCTGAGTCTGTGTAACCAGGGTATTAATCACACTCAAGGACACGGACATGAAATGAATGAATTATATTGTTTTCTTTAAAACTGTTACTGTGAGGAAAGGACAATTACCAAGTCATTTTAAAAATGGATTCTGTTTTAAACCTGGGACTGTGAACTCACAAAGGATATTTCCAGATCAGTCTTTGCTGGCTAACAGTTTACAGCAAAGGGATGATGTCACCATTGCACACGTGGGCTCAGTTTAAACCTAATAAAAGCAGCCCTGTGTGGGGAAGGGCAGAGGTGCAGTACCCAACAGGGAATGTTGGATGGATGGGTATGATTAAGATGATGTGTCACAGGACTTGGAGATACATGGTGGTCTTCATGCTCCTTTCCCTCCTGAGAATTTGCACTCATCCTAGCTCCCACTGCAGTGTATATTTAGAGTTTTCATTGAACTATTTGCATTTAAAAATGCTCGTATTTCTCTTGCACTTTTTTTCTGCTGGGAAAGTCTACTACCTCTCTGCTTTGGAGACAAGACTTGAATGCTGGATTAGGGAGTAACACTGCTATGAGCTTCTTTTTATACCTCCAAAAGCTACTTACAGCCATGTCTAAGATGAGCTGGATTGTGAGGCACTGAGGCTGCCTTGTAGCTGACATACAGGTACTTGTTCTCAGAATCCACAGTCAAAAACCATCCTGCACAGGAACTATCATAAACATCTGTTTTCTAAGAGCTTGGTGATTCTCTGTTTGAAATGCTTGTGAGTACAAGGAAAAAGACTGTTGCTTATGTTGTGCTGAATCTACTGAAGCAATTAAAATAAGTGAATTCCCATTTCCTTGAAATAGTAGCAGTGATGAAGGGCTGAACAGATGGCATAGCTGTGGGGACAGGGCTGGCGTGCCCATTCAAGGGCAAGTTCTCCAGATACCAACATTGGGGATCAAATCATATAGCTGGGAATAAGAAAGTGCTGGTAGCATCTTAATAGCAGGGCTTATGTGAGCCACTGGTGTTCCTGTAATTACCTGATTGCTTTGTGCCTTTCGGCATTGAGGTCACTCTTCTCCTTACCAATGAAAGGTAAAATGCATTGAACACATACCACATTAGCCCTGAAATCTCACTGCTTCATGGTTTGTTACAACATATTACATGGACCCCACCATGGGGCAAAGCAAACAGAGCTTTACTGACAGAAGCTATCCCATCAGCAAACAGAGTCCCAGTGGACCATAAACAAGGTCAGATAGAACAAACTTACTGTCTCCCACATGGCTCAGAGGCTGCCAAGAGAAGTCTGGCACTCAAATCTGCTGGGGCATAGCTGGGCTGCCCTTCAGGACCCATCACAGTGGGTCCCTCTTCCCTTGCAGGGGTTCTCAGCTGATATATGTTCTCTTTAGGTAAGTTTTTTTTTTCCTCAGACCTTCCTCTAATTACGTCAGAGCAGAGCTAATGGATCCACAGCAGGTCATTGATCTTGGGTGGTTATGATAGGGGGTCACATACTCCTCTCTAAGCTGTATTGTCCCTTTCTGCTGACTGTTGCTGCAGCACACGTCAAGTGGACAACACTTCACAGTGGAATAAAGAAGCTCTAGTTCTCTTTCACAGTTTAGTTTGGATCCAGCTGCCTGATAGACTGAGAAGGCATGTGTGGGATTAACCTGTCCTAAACAGATCTGGTTTTGTTGTAGTGGAAGACAGAAAGGTGTTAATAAAATTACCTACAGATGAATCAAAGACACCCTAAAATACATGTGTTTACCACAGACAAAATGGAACACAGTACAGAAATGAAATTTTTAGCTTATGGCTATCAGAATCCTTCCTTTCCTTACCATGAAGAGGAACATTCCCTATCACACAGTAAGAGAGACAAAAGCAAGACAAACAAATGATGAAAGGCAGACCAACACAATTTTCATGGAATTAGGACAAAATGCTCCCTGTCCCCCCAAAAACCTTGTGGAATTGTCCAGTTCTTAAAGAACATCATCAGGACTATGCTGAAAGCAGCATCAGCCAGATATATTTAGCCTGCTGCTCTATGGATCTCCATACTGTGAACTACCATAACTTTTGTGCTTTCCATATATGTATGACACATGACTAGTGTTTTTTCTCATGCTCTCTCCACACCCTCCCCTTCCAGAGAGATTTGGGATGATCCTTCTTCCAACTCCAGGTCCCTGTCACAGCTCAGGCCAATGTGCTGGTCTGAAGCATGAAGTTCCTCAACTGGAGGATGACTGTGGTGATGCCCTGCATCCTGGCAGATATCTCCCAAGCCCATCCAGCATTCAAGGTGCCATGTTTGATACTTTTGCCAGGAGCAGTCACTCCTCATACTCCATTTGTGAACACTCAGTGCAGCTCTCCTCCAGTTCCTTGCCTCCACTCTCAAAAGCAAAGGCCTGGGAGGTAGATGGAACAGGAAGTTGCTCCATGTGTTATTTCCCGAAGCCTCTGTGCTGTCCTAGCAACTGTGAGATTTTTCCTAACCTCTTTCCCTTTAGCAATAGGCTGAGAACCTGTTCTTCTGCTACCCCACTCTGATAAAAATCTCACCATCCTACCTTTTAATCAGTACTGGTGCACCAATTTATCAGGGTGGGATCTCACTGGAACTGCTCCCGGCTCTTGTTGAGTTTGTACAGTCACCGCAGAGTAAGCTGCCTCACACCACAGCAAGCTATCTTTGATCTCTACTCTGTAAAAGCCGCTGCTTCACACAGAGGCGTGTTATCTCCCAGTCCACTGAGTGATGGTATCTTGCCCCAGCAGAAGCAATAGCTCAGGGCTTCCACTGAGTTCTTGCTGCTTGGAGCAGTCAGGACAAAGCAGATGTCTCCAAGTCTCCCCTAAGTCAAAAGCATAGACCACCCATACACCATACCCGTGCTACTAGCATTGATGGTTCTCAATAAAGCACCTCTGCAGATTGGATCATGTTTGGGAGAACAGGTCAGGGGACCAGAGAGATGTCAGGAGCAGGGAGCTTGTTTGTTGATTTGGGGCTTGCATCGCCTTCAAAGTGCTCACAGCACATTGCCAGGACCACTGTAGAAACAAGCAATGTACATTAAAGAACATCACCTTGCCAGCGATAGGGATTAAACTCCACTTGCAAAAAATACGTCCAGGGTCAAAGCAGTGCAGTGGGAGAGCCAGAGCCAAAGCAGGGCTCGGATTGTTCTTGAGGCAACAGTTGGACGATAAAGGGTTGCCATAGACTTCAGCAATGCTGAGTCCTGGGTCCCAGCACACCACTGCAGTCAGAGTGAGTGATCTTCAGACCCACAAGAGCAAGAGAGTGGTTATGTTTTTCTTGAAAGCAGATTTTACCCAAGTAGGCACATAGGGAGAGAATGCAAAGAATTGCCACCTCTATATCTGAAAAGTTGGACTCATTTAACAGCCTTTAAAATATCTTTTACAGACACCCTGCTATGTTAATAAGAGTGACTGGAAGTTTTCATTGATTTTGAAAGATTTATAACAGGATAGAAAGAGAATGGAGTCACCAAGAGTCAGTCCTTAAGTGATTTAAATGACTGCTTATTTTATTCATCAGCCTTAGCAATAATTCATGGATGACATTGTAGCGGGACAATTCTTTGACAGTTTATGCTTAATGTCACTGTCTCTCAAAGTTTTTTGCTGACTGCAAAAAGACACAGCGAGTGCTACAGCAGAATAAGTCTATTGTCTCAGGGATTTTCTCTTTTTTTGTCAGTGTTTTTTTAAGACATCCTAGGCAAAGAGTTGGAACATGTGAAAGAATAGGTTGGTTGAGGGAAAAAACAATGACCTAGGCAGCAAAGAGCTACGTAAGGAAGAAACTCCATAGGGACTGGCTCAGGTGGTCATCAGCAAGTCCCAGAGAAGACCTAACAGAATTGCAAGGGACTTGTTACCTGGTGGGATAAAGCTTTTGGTGAGTAACCAAGAACTAGAAGCAGTCTAGACATACCACTTAGCATAGACAATTCACTTGTGAAAATAACAGTAGATTTTACAAAAAATTGTCTTCCAAGGAAATTTGGGAAAATGTGTTAATAACTTGAATTATTATTGCTTGGGTGCTTTTTTACAATTTTTTGCATATTAGTTTGATAAGGGAATTTCTCATTTACTTCTGAATATCCTTCAATTGGAGAGTAGTTAGTAGCACTAACTAGCCCACGTGTGAACACTGTAGCCATTATAACTAATGGTGAAAACCAGCATGCATGAGAACTCCTCAATTACTTCTCAGTAGGATTGACAATCTTCCCCATGAAAAGCGTCGTGCCGGCTGCTTTGTCAGAAATCAATATAATGAAGGGCCTGTTGAATTTGACAGTAAAAGAAGGACGGAGAAGTCTGTTAAGGATTATGGCTGTGGCTCCTGCAGCCTCAGCTCCAGCCTCATCAACCTCCAGCAGGGCCTTGTGAAGTGCCTGCAGGGAAAAGGACCGAAGATTGTGTTTATACATGGGAAAGCAAACAGGGGGTGAATAGACACCCTCTTCTTATGGAATATCTAGGAGAAGAAAGGAGTGATAAAACTCAGTGGACCAAACTTTCTGGTGTGGTAAATCTCTAACAGCCTGCAACAGGAAGTTTTCCATGTCTGGACTGAATGGGGAAGGCCCAGAATAAAAATGGACGTGCTGTAGATGCAGCCTCACCGGCGCTGGGGGATAATAACAGCCCATGTACTAGCTGGTTTATTTTCTTAGGTTGTTTGAACTTCCACTGGCAAGACCTTCTCCGTTATTACAAGGTTAGTGGAAGACTGCTATTTAAATACTAATACAGGGGCAGTATTTGGCATCTTTGCCACATTAAATTGTAGCTTAAACTGACATGGTGAAATTCTGCTAATGCAAACTGGAATTTTCCTGGAAATGTTGATAATATTAAAAAATTAGATACTAATCAACACAAATATCATAATATACTCCTCGTTTATAACTTGACACAATCACATGTAAACAATCATATTCCAGTGCCAAGAAATAATTTAAAATCTTGTCCAAATTTTCCGTATTGTTAATATCCAGACTTTTATTAGCAATATTAAAATAATACAAATGTGGGACAGCAGACTGTCTCTGTAGAAAAGCACAATTACTAAGCAAGCCACCACATGGCATTGTGAGTTTTAAATATAACTTCTGTATGACAAGGAGGGAAAGCAATTCTTTAAAAACCCCAGATATAATTGATCAGAGCAACCAGCCACCGCCCCATCACCAGCTCTGCGTGCTCACTTACTTGTGAAACCTGAAGATTACGGCTGCCACTAATTCCAGACAGATCAGCATTACTAGAGAATACTTCAGTAATGCCCATTTCATTGAGCAGGTCTTTAACATCGTAAGATCCACTAATAGAAATCTTTGGTAACTGCAGATCTAATCTCCTGTTGAACAAAGAAAACAAAACAATGAAGCATTGCAGACTTGTTTCAGCCAGCAAACTGAATAGTATGTAATTCAGTGGCACTTGAAAGCATTCTTTTGATTGCGAATTTGTTTGATGGTAGCATTTGTATTCCTTGAGCAATTCTGGCATCCAGAAAGACGTGTCATCTTCTCGTACGTACATTCTCTTTTTGATTTTGGAAATAGAAACTAATTTCTTCATTGCCATTCATCCCAGTGCCCCATACACGAGTAGCAGAAGTTACAGAGAGTAAGCAGAACAAATGTGGAAAGGCCAAAAGAAGGGAAAAGAAGGATAAAATCTAAGACACAGTGAACCAAATGAATTATGTTAGCACCATGAAAGAAGATGTACGGTAGCTGAAAAATAGCCATGCAAGTCTTGAGGCAGTTGTTACAATGCTGTATCCCCTTCTGTCAGGTCAGAGAGCCTGCAGTTAGTTATTGATTATAAGCAAGCAGCCTCTGCTCTGGCTTGTCTTGGGAATCACTTAAAACACCACTTTATGAAATTAGAATATTATATCCAGGAGGAGGCGATCTGAAATTAGTGCTTTCTCTTAAAAATAATGATGTGTCCTCAAACCTAGTAATCCATCTACCTAGAGTTACCTGGTCTCAAGTTTGTTATCCCATTTACAAAGAGTTTCCTTGGAGAGAGCATCTTCCACTTGCTTCATCTTTCCATCATCAGGCAGAATGAGCAATGCTCGTGTAGTGCCCTTGTAAGGCATCTCTACCACCTCGCAAGAGAGATCCTGGTCATAGTAACTCTCATAGTTACCATCACGCTCCATCATGTTGACTCTAACAGATGTGTTTGTGTTCACAAAAAAATCATCTTCATATGTACGCAAAGGATCAAAAGAATTTTCCCAGGCAGCTAATGGACAAAAAAAGAAGACTTTGTACTCAAACATGTAAAGATCATTAAAAATAGCTAATATAAATCAGACGAACTGAAATGTTAGGATGCTGAAAGGCTGTTCATGGTAGAAGAGGATCACTAAATCACTTCAACCTCCTGCATAACACACAATAAAACATTTTAGCTGTGCAGTAAGTTCAGCAGAGTGTGAGTAAGTCCTGTCTTGCTGAAAAACAGCCAAACGTTGATAAGGACTGACTGAGAGAGTCCTGTTTCTACTGTAGTCATATGTTCCCATCGCTTGTGCCTTCTATGTCATTTAAAGTCAACCACTTAAACGTTCAGCCACATGATCTTGTTATACCTTTCCTCTTATGTTGTACCTGATACAAGCTGACTGCACTCAGCGTGGTGAGGAATTCGTCAATAGAATAAAGGACCCTAACGTTCAAGCAGGGTTCTAGAAGCACAGGCCCTCAAAACGTTATGTCCCAAATTTTCATGCAGTGTACCTAGTAGATCTACCATAATACTGGGAACCCTGGAATTGCAAGGATATCAGTCGACTAAGTTTGACTGGCACATACAGTCAGCATAGAGGTTGTGGAAACATCTTTATTCATTATGCCCTGAGACCAACGAGACTGTGCACAGTGGGTCCCTGTCTATGAGGCAGTCCACTGGAATGGGACTTCTCTGTCCACCACTTTCTGGCCAACTGGACCAAAATCAAGTAATCAATATTTCTCAACAATCAGCTCCCCTGCCTTTGGCCAGATCTAATCTTTACTTTGAAGGTCCTGCACAGTTTAGGCCTTTCTAAATCAGCAAGAGTTCCCTGAAACTTTTATTTTCCATAAAAATCATCTATTGAAATACTATGCTAAATATCTTACCTTTAAAATAAATGTAGTTAACAAGAACCAATACAGTACTTGGATCAAGATGAGCAATTAACTTGGGAATTTTGCCCTTGGTTTTCTCCTCTACATATTGATTGATATGCTTCTTCGCTTCTTCTGGCTTATGGAAATCGCTAGAAAAAAATTCTGCATCATAAAATTGCTTGGTGTTTTGTAAAAATGTCTCCTGTGGTTCATACCCAATAGCTGTAAAAAGGGCATTCCCTGTATTCAATGTGGTGTTAACATCAGCACAGTTCAATACTGCTAAAACTTTATGAAAACTTTCATGTATATTATGCATATGAGTCTCAGTCAGACAGTCAAAGCCCAGTCCTTCAAAAATCTGAGACCGGGTGGTTGACCTAGCACCAACAGCCAGCATGGCAAAGGCAGTGGAGATGCTCATGGGAGAAAAGAAAACATTTTTATCAGCTTCTTTTGATATAGCCTGCTTGTAAAATCTAAATACGAAATCTGCATAGTTAGAGCCTTGCTTGTCACAGTTATGTGTTAATAAATTTTGTGTTCCATCACGCAGATTAGTATTGTTGACTTCATGGCAAATGTCTTCATGATGGCAATGGGTTATGGCACAAAGAACAGCAAGTAGTAAACACAGGCACAGCAGATACTTCATCTTCTTTTCAAATTATTCTGTCACAAAATAAACAGTCATTAGATGAACAGATAGTAATGATGAGCTTGGTAGTAAGAAATAATCAATAGTTTGTTAGCATAAATATTACATAGTGCAACTGTAAAGATCTAATGTACATAGGATATTTAAAGTGCCCATGGACACAAAGTCAATGTCAATAATAAATTTAACCAAATTATAAATTAAAATTTCAAGCATAATAAAACCATAATATTCCATTGTGATTGCCCTGAAAAGGCAATTCTTGTCTTCATTGTCAATGAAAGTATAGAGCCAAAGTCCATAATTATCTCTTTTAACATTGACATTTTAACATTGACATTCTCTTCCCTGGGTCATTGTCTCCTACAGGGTACATCTAAACAAAAAAGTTACCATGAGGTAAAATGGGTTATGGGTTTCAAAGACATCAAATACTCCACAGCACCTGCCCAAATGTGGTATGATAAACGTGAGGAAATATGAGGCAGCTGACTTTTCATGGGAAGTGGGATAAATTCCCTCACTTTCATCAGGGCAGCAACACATGACAGACAGTCATCATGGACTACCCAGTGCTTGTTAAATTCACACCCATTTACTTCAAGATTACGTACTCACATGGCCAGTCACTGGCCACAGCTGATAAGTGATGGATGAAAATCATCTACATAAACTTCAAGGTAAAGTTCAAGGCAAAAGCCTGGAGCATCCTGTGCCATGGCACCAGGACACTCAGAAGTGGCCATAGAGACATGTAGGAAGCAGCAGGTTTGCACCAGACAATGAGGTATGTGTTTGGAACAGACACACTCTTTTCAGGGGGCTGCAATAAGCATTTGTAACTTGTTAAATTGCGGTTTGTCCCTCACCATGGGTTAACTTGTATGGGGTGTGTGGCTCCCTCTAGAGACACAGGAAGGACCTAGATCGAAGAGGAAAAAACCACAGATTCCATTTGGAATTCAAAGGACACTCAGGTCAACCCACTTGGAGATGACAAGTTTCTTCATTATCCTTGTTCTCCTAATGCTAACATTATATACTTCACATGAGCCTCCTAACCTCCATAGGAGCTGGAAAAAGTCTCTAGATTACTGAATTCAGTTCCCTGCTATTCTGGGGAGGCATCTTATATAAACCGCCTTTAGAAACCTAACAAGCTATCTGTAAAAATATTTTTGCTCTTGTAGCTTCTGTAATGAACATCTTCAGAACTTTTATGCTCTCATAGCTCCTCTTCTTCTGGTTTCCAGCAAACACAGCCTGTTTGTACCTTTCTTTTCTAGAAATGCATTTTCCCATGTCCTGCCAAGATGAAGGTCTCTTGGTCCCATATTCATTCCTAGCCGTGAAAGGTGACTGTATCCACTATCTAAACAAGATTTAGATAGAGTTTCTGAGAGCAGCCCAAGTTCCAAGATTCTTGGTGATTAACCAGTTGCTTTATTTTTTTATTGGTATAGTGATCTTTCTTGTTTTATACAAACATATACACTAGCTGTGTGTTCTCTTATTTGTTAGGACCTGAGTATGCTGAGTATGTCTGAGAGCAGACAGTGACCACTACAACATCTGCAGTAAGAAACGGTAATGCTAATTTTAATTTCCTTAAATCAAAAGATGTCGTATAGCCCTAGATGGGGATATGATTCAACTATTTGCATCTCTTTTAATCAGAACTCTTTCTCTTCCTCCCAGCAGAAAAACCCACAAAAGCAACCCTTATGTACTGCAGACAAATGAAGCAATCATGTAGTACAGAGGGTGTTTCAAAAGTACTTGCTGTTTAACATTTCATAGGCTGTTTTTCTCTAGTTATCTGAGACATTGCACACTTCAGTGAAAAAGAGCATAATTTTTGCCTGTCCATAACCACTTCCTGTGTCCAAGTAGAGCTTAGCTTACATTTCAAAGAATTTCTGAAGCAAAGACTATGGCTTTTCTGCAGCAAGTTTATACTGGGCATGGCTCTGTTTTTAACTTTTGTTAACAGATAAGTTAAAATTTCTCTTAGTATCATAGCTCTCTACAGAAATATTAAATAATTTTCTACCATTTTCCCAGCAGCTGGGAAACACTGAATATTATCAAGTTTTGGCCACATACTTTTCCCTTTAAAGATGTTCGTCACATTAATTTAACATTTTGAAATTAGAAAACTTCAGCCACAAATAATTTTTTGTTATGATATCAAAGCTGAAGAAACTGGAAAGGCTTTATTAAATCTGGGGTGTATTTTTTATACGCAAATTGGAAATTTAGAAAATAATTCTCTGCCAAACCACAGATTAGTTTGTCTATGGGAATAAAAGGGGTAATTAAATTTAAATTGTGGCCTTCCACCCACCCCCTACACTCACCCGAGTCCTAATTAGAGAGCATGGCCTTAGCAATTCAGTGGCTGTTTTATACATTAAATCACCAGGAGTTTGTAAATTGGACCTGGTTGTTCAGTGACTAGTGGGATTATGATAATTTTGAGTCACTGTGAAGGCTGTTTCTAACCTAAAGGGTAATTTCATCAGTATTCGGCTTCAACAACTACTTAATAAGTCCCCATGACTTCAAAGGTTATTTTATTATCATTTCAGGCTAAACATATTTCCCCAGAACAGCAGGTCCTGCTGGTACCCTGCATGTTTGCTTGATTAATATTTCATGGCAACATCCGCACACAACCAAGTCACAGGCAGACAAGTGAAATTAACTTAACATGGAACTTCCACCAACCACAGAAAGCATCATTTGTAAGTCTCTAAGAAAAATGCATGTGCAGTACTTACAAAATCAGAAGCCCTGCTGCATTCAGCTGACCATGCTTTTGTCCATACTGTTACTTATACTGCTACATCATCTTCTGCTTAATTTCCACTGTTAAACATTAAACAGACCTAAAAATTTAGAGCCAACCAAAAAAAAAAAAAGAGGAAACAGAGCAAACATTGATGAAATAGGGTTTCCAAGGTTCAGCTCCCCAATTCAGCCAATGGAGATGACACTCTTCAACCATTTGAATCACAGTTGTGACTTTCTATCTGTTGCCTCTGACCATGTAGAGGAGCTTAAGGGCAAAGATTGTGTACTTAGGGCCCTACTGGAAACCACTGGAACCACTGGAAGCAGATGCTAACTCTTGGTGCCAGAAGTCAGACTTTCTGTGCTGTGCTGAAGCACATATGGACCTCACAGCCACACACCACAGCAGCTCAGCGTTCTTCTCAAATCTGACCAGAGCCAAATCTGCCTCCTGACCCTTAGCCTGAATATGGACTCTGAACTAGTTGCCTGTACCTTCTCAATCCGACTGTAATTGCACGTCATTGAGAGGGTATGTCATAGACATGTTTCCCTGATGGGTTTCCTACTGTGACTGATGTGGTCCCTTCATATATCTCAGTTCTGTGTGCATCTGAGTCAGTGTCCAGGGCACGTGGTGGGAATACATGTAACAAGCTGTTTTCTGTACTCCCACACGAGCACATAGTGCATGTGCACACTAACTTCTCCTTGTCCCTCTCACACACATTTAAATTGCTGCAATGAAATAAAGTACTGCTTGTTTCTATTAAGGTTTTCCAACAGGAATAAAATGCTAGTGGGTCAAGCTGACTGAATTTTTCCCATTAACAACAAAGACCATGATTGAGCAGTGACATGAAATACATTTCCCCATCTGTGATGACTCTTTTTCCTTTGTACTTGTTTACTCATATGTGTAATTTTGTCATTACAAACATAGATAAACATGGAGACAGAACATAGATAAACCTTTCCTTGACACTCCCCTCCTTTGTTTTCCTCTTTGTTTCTTTTTCCCCTTTCCTTTTTACTTGTTCCCTCCAATTCTGGCTGTGAACGGTGACAAACACAGAGTGTATTTTACTCATCAAAGCCTAGGAGAATGACAGGTCATGGTGATCAAGAACAAACTGTGTTACAAAATGGTTATAAGCCTCTTGTGTTTTTTCTTTTTTTCATCTGTGGGGCCTTGTAATTACTGTTTTGTTTTTAATAATGTTAAGCTACACTTTAACAAGGCATTTCACTAGCATTTTATTAGAGCAGCAGCAATAAGGTGCTACACCAGCTTTAAACTAAAATGATGAACAGATGCACGCGTGCCGGGTGTACCATGTACTGCCATGAGACATTTACGGTCCCACCTCTCTACTGACCACAATTTCAACTCTAAAACTATGTCATGAAACCGCGTTAACCAAATTCATACTGATCAATCATCTGCTGAACTAGATCTTGCTTCTCTACTACTTATTTTCATAGAAATAAAAGTCTAGAATACTGAAATAAGCACACATATGTGGTTTATTCCTTCAGATAATTAAAACCATAATAAACTCTACGTTACTTGAGTCTATGTTATTGCTGCGTACTTCATGTAGGTCATTATCTATACCACACCTCAACTCAGATTTTTACTTCTTTAGACAAAATAGACACATATAATATTTCACGCATTAACCAGCATCTTGCAAGCAGCTTCCTACCAGTTTTTTTTGTTTTGAAAAAATCATTCTGAAGCAGGTTTAAGGAGATCTTCCTTAACCAATGGCTGAACCATTCAACTTATCCAATGTTTTTGTTATGCTTCTACACCTCAGGTCAGGAAACTATAGTTTCTGTGTCAATTTAGCAACAATAATAGCTGTTCTGGGATTAAGGATCACAGACACACAGCTTCAAATATCAAAAAAATCTGTATCCCTGTAGATCTATTGTATCCAAAGTAACACAAAGATTTCTAAGTGTAAAGTGGATAGATGACAAGTATATTGACATAGCAGCAATATGAAGAAAACTTAGTGTGGAATTAGGGAGGAAATGGACACTGCCTTCCCCTCCCTTCCCCCCGATAGTTTTGTGTTATTTAATAGTCTTTGGGAAGGATCAGGCAGTCAGAGTGAAGAGAAAATTGTTAAGGTTGAAGATGTATTTATGTCAGGTGAATTATGGTTCTTCCAGTCTGGATGAGGTCTATAATGAAGAAAAAAGACCCAATCTGCCCACAGTGGTCATATCATGTCATTCAATAACTCTTGGAGCACCCCCTCCACTGTTCTGCCAGGAAGGCAAAAATCATTAGTTTAGAAAGTGAATGTGAAATGGGGATGAAATACAACCTGTATATAGTGACGAGAACATTCATGAGGAGGGGAAAGTTCTGCTTACAGAACTGTATTTCATTTGAATTAGCATCACTAATGATATGTGTACACTAACTAGAGAGCAGGGACTAGAATTGAAAAAAATGTATACTGTACCAATGGCAATGATCATGAGTTAACACTCATTACCGTTTTTTGGTTGGAAAACTGATGCCCATTACAAATTACCTACTAAAATGTAGCAGGTGTGTTACATGTATGGTACACCAATAACAACTAGACCTTCTACTGTGGCTTCAGAAGTGTGCCGGATGACAGAGATGACACAGGACCTACAGTAGACTTGAGCCCTCCTGAAAAAGGAGAAGGAGAGTAGGCAGGTTGCTCTAACATTAGAAACATTTATCGAACCCAGAAACTTTCAAAAGAAGGCTTGTTTTTTATTATTTCTGCATGTAACAGCTTCACCATGGAGTTTCTTTTCAGACTTGAGTGTTTCTGTAATACTAATATTAATATCAAAATAGCTTTCTGAGTTTTACATATCTGAATGATTTCCAACAGATGTCTTTTGAAACAATAGTATGCATTCCATTTCATTTTCCTT
>JAOXJM010000041.1:6879705-6904046 GCA_026413425.1 Tringa solitaria
ATTTTCCTTCTATCCCCCAAAATAGTTGACAAAACAACCATATTGCAATCTTATTGACTATAAAGATCTCCAAGAATATTTTCCATTGCCCAAATACTGTTCAAGATACTGGAGTGACTTCAGGATGAGATGGACTGCCTGATGAGAGAGCCACGGGGTTGAAAATTCGGGATAGCCTGCGAGCTCTGCTGAGCAGCTCAGCTTTGACCTTGGGAACATCACTAACTGTTGTGGTTTAACCCCTGCCAGTAACTAGAGCTATGCAGTCACTTTATCACTCTTCACCCCCTGCACAACCTCAAGGTAGGGAGAAAGGGAAGAAAAGAAGGGAGAGGGGGAACCTCATGGCCTGAGAAAAAGACAGTTTAATAGAATAGTAATGGAAGAGGGAAAAAAATAATTACAGTAAAAGAAGATACAAAATAAAGTGATACAGCACAAGTTACTCTCACCATCCAATAATCCGTTGCCCAGTCCATCCTGAGTAGCAAACACGGGTTCCTTCCCCCTCAGCCAACCCCCAAGTATTTACTGAACATGATGTCTATGGTATGGAATATTCTTTTGGCCAGCTTGTCCTGTCTATGCTCCCTGTCAGCTTCTATGGAAAGCTGAAAAAGCCCTTGACTAATGTAAGCTTTACTTAGACAATACATGTTATCAACATTATTCTCATAATAAATCCAAAACACGGCAGCTATTAGAAAGAAAATTAGCTCTATCGTAGCTGAAACCAGGACACTAATGCTGTCTGATGGGCTTCAGTTTTCTCATCTGTAAGATAAAAATGACATATCTAACTTCCTCATTGAGATTAAGATGACATGAAAATTAAAAGTTACTTTCAATGGCCTTAAGCATCATTTCAGTTCTTTATTGAGTTTAATGAAGACAAGATCATTTCTTATCAGGTTGGTACCATGGCACCTCCCTTGGTAACAATGATGCACAATTTCAAAATCTGTGGTCTGCAGGATGCAGCTTTATACAGCTTTTGAAGTGAAATTAGAAAGGTTCCTCAGTTGTAAGCTTCCATTAAAAGTCCTCTGGACTTTACAGAAGTCTTCTTTCCTGCTGTGCTTAGTACTTGCATTCAAGAGGTGCTAGATGCTTGGGTACATTACAGCATGGGGAGAGGTGATTAAGCACACATAAATTACAAGTATTAATGATCTGCATGTACCACATGGCACTGCCCAAGCCAACCCTTTTATCAGAAGTTTTTTCATTCATGACTAGAAAATGCAAATATCTGTTTCCAGTACCTACAACACAAGAGTTTGGTACAGGAAAATAGACAAAGAATAAGATCATTGTGCTCACTGAAAAGTTATTTTTCACCTTCCAGTTTGACCCAAGCACCATACCAGCAGGGATCATTTCACCTGAACCTCTTCATCTCCTGCCAGTCCAGTGTTGTGCTTCTAAAATTATACTATTTTCCTATGGCAAGGCACCTGAATCCCACTGTGACTGTTTAAACAAAGGAAGGAAGGATGATCACCCTCAGTGCTTAGCTATAAGCAGACAGGAAGTTAAGTTTATACAAAGTGAACCTGTGACTGAGCTGGGAAGGGAGGCAGAAACTCCCATGTCCCAGCCCAATGCCGTGTAACTACTGGCCCATCCTTCTTTCCTAATAATGTTCTTGCGTTAAAGAAAGAAAGAAATTAATCAATTAATTATGGGTTTCCAACAGGAATATAGTACTTAAAATTGTAATAAATGTGTGTCTATACAACATGAAAATATAGTTAACAAGAACCATCCCAATGAGTAATTCAAGACTTAAGCAACTAACATTATTTTGAAAGCCTTCATTAAAAAGTTCTTCTTCACCTTCCCATTTGGTCCACTGACCCTGCTATCTGGGACCATCTCACCTGAATTGTTTCCTTTTGTTCCTTTGTACTCCTGAGCGATACCAAATAGAGTGCCTACCTTTAATCACGCAACTGATCAAGTAAGGTTGATCAAAGTGGCTCGAAGTAAACAGTAATGACATTATTCTGTGACTCAGAAGCTCAGCTGCCCAAACACACAATATGGATTTTGGCTAATGCTCAGAAAAAGGACCCAGAAAGTGGTCTTGCAAGCCACAGAGGCAATTTACCTTGTTTATTACTCCTTGTGAGAATTGCTCTGTTGAAAGTGGGGTTGAAATGGGTTGAAAACATAGGAGTCCACCAGGGAACAAATACAGAATGGATACAGATTTCAATTTTATTTTGAATGGATATAGTATAGATTAAACTATGTTCCCACCACAGTTTTTAATTTTGTTGGGAGAAGATTTAGGCCATCACTGCAGAGCTTTTAAAAATCTTACTCAAGATCAATATGCAGGCAAGGAAAAAAAGCCATTTTTCCATGGAATGAGTCATTTCACAAGCATCTCAATTTTCTTAGTTTTGACAGAAAATGCCTGGAAATGTGACTATTTCAGTACAGATCAAAGTTTTCCTACCTCAAACCAGTCAATATCCTGTCCAGTGTTGGCTCCTGCACACTCACATCTCCTCTGACATTCTTTTCCTGCCTTTCTTCACATCACCCACAGTCACTTGCAGACCACTCTGATCTCCTTAGCACACCATATCTCTACCCCCTGCTCCCTCCGTCAGCTTGGAGAGCAACGGCCAATAGAGCCAGTTGAAGAATCATGAAGAAAGACATTCCCAAAGGGGTCACAGAAAGACACTTCAACAAAAGTCAACCTTTAGGGACCAGGGAAAACCCAGACTGATTTTCACAGAATACCAGGTGTCTTCTCTGATAGAGCAGCAGAGCATTATGGCACTATTGGGGCTGGGGTGAGCAAAAATGGGGCTCAGCTGAGAGAGCAACAAGGTTAATCAGGTCACAAGAACTTCTAGGTGATGATGTCCTGCTCTCAGGTTCATTGATCAGCCAGTGAGAGTATTTTTTTTTCCTTGATGATGCAATGTTTTTAAATTAATGGCTTTGGTAGAACTTAGGTGGGTGGGGATTATGAGAACCAGTTTGAACTGGTCTCTGGCCTTTGTGAATGCTCCAGCTCTCACACTAATGATGATTGAATTAATCTCTTAACAAACACGTTTGTTTTTCTAATTCGCCTCCACACTCATAATTACTATAACTCCAAACCCAACACCCAAATATTACAGCACAGATCACACTTAGCATCCCCTGCTCTTTGGAGATCTCTGAACTATTGAGATCCCTCCTGAGGTAATTTGTGAAGAACAATGACTAGAATCTCCTCACTAGAAACAGAATCCTGCAAAGCTGGACTGAGTAAGAGGATTCACTCCTCTCCCAAGGAGGTGTTTTTTAACCAGCATGTTCTAAAAACGTTTCCCTTCATAGTTTACTGTAAAACCAGTTATTTCTACTGCTGCTCTATGGGCGCTCAGTGCACAGCCAAAGCTAAGTCAATAAATCCATTGAGCTGGGGGTCCCTACTTCATCCTTGATGGTTGTAGGCTTTTAACAGTGACAACTTCAGTATTGTATTACTTCTTACAAACCACAGAAGTTCACTTCAACATTTTTCTGCATCTGACAAACTTTCCTAGATTGTGCAAGTACCCAGATTCTTCCTATAGCCCTTATTGTCCCCCTTAAAAATGCTTTCTCAGAAAAACTTCTTGGAATTTGTCTAATGGAGCAATTTTCATGTAAGAAAGCAGAGTCAGAGAAACCAGAACATTTTCAGGAATTTGTTGGCTTTGTCAACATTTTCAAATAGAAATGATGAAAATGTTCCACACTAACTTTTATCTTATAAGGTGCTATCAAGAGATGAACTTTTCTATCGCTTACCAATAACATGGACTATCAGGAAAATTGTTGAGATTTTAAATTTTTGTTCCATCTTTGGAAAATTCTCTTGGGAAAGAAATGTCATTTATGGGATGTGAAGATAATACCAATATGGGACTATGGGTGCTATCTAAAGGCTGTTGTAGAAAATGACTGACTGGAAAGAAATTCTTTACAGTAAAGTTTAGATCAAGCACTTAAAGAAATAAGTCAGGATGGAAAAAACTTCTGCACTACCTGTAGGGTACCTAAACAATGAGGAAGTTGTTATTTTGCCACTCAGAATTTTATTCTCATTTGCTTTTTTTCATGAACTAAAACCAGATTTCATACACTGTAAAGTCATAGATCTAGAGGAAAAATAGTTTAGAACGGGTATACTGAGAGCTAATTCACATTAAAAAAAAATTTAAATGGGAAATTTTGGTATGAATCTGATGAGAAAAAAATAGTCTAGTTTTCCCATTGGAGATAGATGTTCCCAGTAATATATATATATATTAATATGTTTGACAGAGAAATAAAGAACAAAACCCAGAAGCATTAAATAAGAGACATGATAGATCTGGTTAGAGTCTTTTTGAAGATACACTGGTAAATAGCAAGGCAATCATGTGACTGCAAGAAGTATGAACAATAATTGTAAAAAGGATCAAAACTGCAAATTACTGTTGTCTTAGACACCATCAGGCATAGCAAAAGGAAATAAACACTTAGGCTTTGACTCTGAGTTGAGCCCATACATACACACTATATGTACAAATAACTTTACAAGCCGTATAAAATGGCACAGAGGCACACTGATGTTTCCTTTCTTCCTTTCTTTGTATCTCCGACTTCTTGCTTTACTTTTTCACCAGCACTGAGCATGGAGATGACATATTCAGTGGCCTATCCAGCACCATTGTAAAATCTCTGTCCTGAGTGGCAATGCCTAACTTAAGAGACCACTGCACCATTTTATCAAGCAGTCACTGAGTCCTGTGAGACCCTTACCCATGAACAAGATGGCACTAACAACAAAATGTGTCATCTCACAATTCATTAAAGTCCCACATGATCTCTGACTTCTCTGAATAACATCTGCCTGAACTTATTTCTTATAAAGGGTCTTCCCTCCCTATTATCTTGGGTTTTTTTAAGATCCTTCATTGAGGAATCTTATCTTTTTTTCTAAACTATTGGACATATAGCAATTAAACCATTGTAATCCACACACATCAACTCTTTCAAAGATTTCTTTGGTAAAGAATTCTGGTTACTGCTATAAAAGACAATAAAAAATGTTTCTATACATACATCAACAACAAAAGGAGGACTACGGGGAATCTCCATCCTTTATTGGATGCGAGGGGAAAACATAGTGACCGAGGATGAGGAAAAGGCTGAGGTACTTAATGCCTTCTTTGTCTCAGTATTTAATAGTAAGACCAGTTCTTCTCTGGGTACCCAGCTCCCTGACCTGGAAGACAGGGACAGGGAGCAGAATTAATCTCCCCATCCGTAATCCAAGGGGAAATGGTGAGTGACCTGCTACA
Source organism: Tringa solitaria (assembly GCA_026413425.1). Taxonomy (NCBI): domain Eukaryota; kingdom Metazoa; phylum Chordata; class Aves; order Charadriiformes; family Scolopacidae; genus Tringa; species Tringa solitaria. The sequence goes on from JAOXJM010000041.1 coordinate 6,885,051, forward strand.
TCACTTAGGCGCACACGGGTCTATGGGGCCAGATGTGATCCACACAAAGGTACTGAAGGAGCTGGCAGAAGTGCTCACCAAGCCACTTTCCATCATTTAATAGCAGTCCTGGATAACTGGGGAGGTCCTAGTTGACTGGAAGGTAGAAAATGAGACACCCATGTACAAGAAAGACTGCAAGGAGGATCCAGGGAACTACAGGCCTGTCAGTCTGACCTTGGTGCCTGAAAAGGTTATGGAGCAAATCAACTTGGCAGCTATTGTGTGGCACATACAGGACAACCAGGTGATCGGGCCCAGTCAGCACGGGTTTATGAAAGGCAGGCCCTGCTTGACTAACCTCATCTCCTATGACAAGATGACCCGCTTAGTGGATGAGGCTGTGGATGTTGTCTAACTAGACTTCAGGACAGCTTAGGATGCTATTTCCCATGGCATTTTCCTGGAGAAACTGGCTGCTCATGGCTTGGATGTGCACATGCTTAGCTGGGTGACCTACTGGCTAGATGGCTAGGACCAAAGAATTGTGGTGAATGGAGTTAAATCCAGTTGGCAGCCAGTCACAAGAGGTGTTCCTGAAGGCTCAGTGTTTGGGCCTGTTCTCTGTTAAATCTTTATCAACAGTCTGGATGAGGGGAGGAAGTGCACCCTCAGTAAGTTTGCAGATGACACCACGTTGGGCAAGAGTGTTGATCTGCCTAAGGGTAGAATGGCTCTACAGAGGTATCTGGACAGGTTGAATTGATGGGCGGAAGCAAATGGGATGAGGTTCAACAAGGCTAAGTGCTAGGTCCTGCACTTGGGTCACAACAACCCCATGCAGCGCTACAGTCTTGGGGAACAGTGGCTGGAAAGCTGCCTGGTGCAAAAGAACCTGGAGGTTTTGGTAAACAGCCAGATCAATATGAGCCAGCAGTGTGTCAAGGTGGCCAAGAAGGCCAGGAGCATCCTGGTTTGTATTGGAAAGAGTATGGCCAGCAGGACTAAGGAAGTGATTGTCCCCCTTTACTAAGCACTGATGAGGCCCCACCTCAAGCACTGCATTCAGGTTTAGGTCCCTCACTACAGGAGGAACATTGAGGTGCTGGAGCATGTTCAGGGAAGGGCAATAAAGCTGGTGTGGGGTCTGGAGAACAATTCCTATGAGAAGTGGCTGAGGGAAATGGGATTGTTTTGCCTGATGAATACGATGCTCAGGGGAGACCTTATTGCTCTCTACAATCACCTGAAAGGAGGCTGTAGTGAGTTGGGGGTGAGTCTTTTCTCCCATGTAACAGGCAATAATACAAGAGGAAATGGCCTCAAGTTTCAGTAAGGGAGTTTCAGATTGGATATTCAGAAAATTTTATTCACTGAAGGGTTATCAAGCATGGGAGCAGGCAGCCCAGAGAAGTGGTTGAATCACCATCCCTGGAGGTATTTAAAAGAATGTAGATGTGGTGCTCAGGGACGTGGTTTAGTGGTAACTTGGCAGTGCTGGGTTAACAATTGGACTTGATGATCTTAAAGTTCTCCTCCAGCCAAAATGATTCTATGACTCTATGATTAGTGGTGAATTTGGCAGTGTTAGGCTGATGGTTGGACTCGATGATCTTAAAGTTCTTTTCCAACATAAACAATTTCATGATTCTATGGAAATCACATTAGTTTTTCAATATTTTGTCCTACTTATCCACACAACTGCAAATTCTCAGTTTCCAAAATATCAAAGTTGGACTAACTGTTCTGCAGTTCACTGCATGCTCACTTGCATCTTTTTTTTTTTTTAATTTGTCACATTTGTCACTTCTTATTACTCTGTGACAGAAAGACCAGTCTAACTGACGCATTGGAAGCAGTGGAAAGCTTAATATTTTTCTTCTTGAGACAGCTAAGAGCTCTTGCATGCATCCTAAACAGTCCTGGCAATTCATTGTTCTTTGAATTTTATTTTTTTTAATTCTCTTCTACTGTTAGTTGAACTTGAAATAGGTGCTCAGGCACCTTCACTGCAAGGGAAGAACATGTGCAATGGATTAAGCTTTTCTGTTTTCCCAGTACCCCCTTTGAATATTTCTTTTACACTTTGAACACCTACTGGGCCCTCAGGCTCTCTGGCAGGTTGGATATCTTTGAAAAAGGATATATTATTATATGTGATGACTTCTGCAATTTTTTTTTTCTCAAAGTTGTCCTTGTCCTTTCTTATTATAGTTTGAGATGTAATGCTGTGGGTTTGTTCTTTTTAGTGGGGAGCATTCCCCAATTTGATCATGACTTCTATTTTCTGAAGTTTTTCCTCATAATTTTAATTTACTTTGCTGGGTAGATATGCCTATTTTTTTTCCTTTTTAAGTTAGTTTTTTTGGATTTACATCTAAAAGCATTGTTATACATGTTTACAGGAAAGCAAGCTGCAAGATCTGGTTATGTTAGAAAACTGCTTATGACCTAGCAAGATCTGCAGTACCTCCAGATCAATACAAATTACAAACATCTGTAAGAACCTGTAGAAAAATTACTTCTGTCAAGATTTGCTGTGGCTCCAGTGATGTAGTCAAAGACAAATGAAAACATGATGAGTACCTCTAGTTTTCAGTTTGGGAAATACTAAATTTATTCTTACTTATTGCCTGATTTGAATGCCACACAGAGGAGTCTTTCTTCACTGTGATTTTAACTTAAAAGTAGAGTCCTCTACAAAAAGCTTATAGCTCCTAAGCACTTTTCTTGTTTTCCTGTCATAATCTATTAAAAAATGTATGATCTAGATGGTCCATATCTTGTTTATGGAATATCAGGAACCGCAGGTCAAAACACATGCCAAGACTGGTTACATAGCTGTTAGAGGGAATCGAGAGAGCCCTTTAGAAGAGAGATGAGACACACATGAAGCTACACACTTGATAAAGTAGAAGCAGCATGCTGTCTGTAGCCTTTGAAATAAATATCTCTGCATCAAAGAAATGTTGAACCTTAACAGCAAGTTCTCCTCCTAATAGGGATACCATATGGTGTGCTGGATAGGGTTTTACCACTCCAGCCAAAGGCAGAGCGCTTTCTGAAGCTCATTACTAGCATTACCGTGCTGATCTAATATATAGCTGGGCAGTATATTAATAACTTTTTGTTGACACCGGTCAAAAAACCCCTACTTGAATCATACTTAAGACTTAGAATTACTGAAATAAAATAGCAAAATTAGAAACTTTTTAATGTCATGTTTATTCATTGTTCTACCGTAGTACATTTGTCTGCATATTTCAAGGCTGTACAAAGACTGGTGTTAACGCTTAATACCTATTAACAGATGAACCCATTTTAGTCATAATTTACCCCTCCTGCAACCAGAGTTCAGATATATACCATGAGCATGAGGAAAGAAATAAAATAATTATAGATGTTGTGAAAAATAGAGGAAAAAATAGGTAGGAAAGTAAAAAAGAAAAATAAATAAGCATGTGCATTATGAATGTAACTTTTAGTATTGTGCATCTTAATAGTGAAAACAGATCCTTATAATATTGTGGCTATACTAACCATGAAGCAGAAGAGAAACAGAGTACCAATGTTGTATTACTGGACAGTCTGGGAACAGAAGGGGTTATGTCAAGAGACGTGGTAAGTGTCACTTATGGGGTATAGGTGTTACAGGTAGGGTGCTTGATCCTACAAACAATACTGGAATGGTGCTTACTACAATGGGTAATCTCCCAGGGCCAGATGGTAGTGGTACAGGCACTGGCACCAGCGGGAGGTAACTTGTGTTTCCTGCTGCTTGGGGGCTTCTAGAAGCTGGTTTAGGTGCAGGCATAGGTTAGAAATAGCTTTCTGGCTGCATTGAGCTGCGTATCTGATTCATAAAGGTTGGCTCCAGGGTACTGAACTGCAGAGATCTGATCTACTCTTTTTGTCTTAGAGCCAAATCTTAGACCCTCTAACATTTGCCCTGGTATGAGTCTGGACTGTAAACTCTCACAGAAAGAGTAGGCAGGTCAGTATATATCTGCAGGGGAAAAACACACCTTCTCTGGGACCCCTTTGCATCAGCCTAGCTGGGACAACAGCTGAAAGGCAAGGATGTAACAGACTCACTGGACAACAATGGTACTATGCAAGCTAATAAGCATTATGCATGTCAAGATCTATGCTAGATATGAACTTCATGTTGGTAGGAAAACGGGCACAAGTAGGAAAGTGCCGTAACTTGTATCCATTTGTCAGTCAACGCAAAAAAAAGGTGAGAAGGCAGGTGTGAGGGAAGAAGCAGGCTTACACAACCCTCTCCACCCACATGCTCCTCATCTTCCCTGCTAGAAGATGTATCTGTGCTGTCAGTATCACACAGGCCTGTTTTGTCCCAGATCTAATGACAGTTCTGCCTGAATGCAACCTTAAAAAAAAAATTAAAAAAAAAAAACAAGGCCCAAACAAACATGCAACTATGACAATTTAAATTGATGATGAGTCTCGTCTACAAAGAACAGTGAACATCAGGTAAGAGCTGGAGAGCCCTCCGTAGCCATGCCATACTCATCAGGTCAAACACTTGATTCAACAGTGGGATCACCGCATACCTCACATGTACATCAACTTAATCTTTTCTCAGAGGGTTCACAATTTTTCCCATGAAGAGTATAGTGTTCTCCATAGTTATGACCATTAGGAAGGGCCTGTTGAATGTGATGGTAACCGGAACAGACATAGGCACTATTTCCATGCCTGTGGCAGCTGCTGCTTCAGTGCCAGTCTCATCCACCTTTACCACAGCCTTATGAATAGCCTGTGAAGAAGCAGACATGTTACAAGTCAAAGGGGTACAGAACTAGTCACCTAAATAAGCACTTGAGCTAAAAAGCCCTGAAGTTGCTCTTGGTAAGAAACAAACATCAGATGGACAAGTGTGAGTCCACTGCACGTGGACAGGAGAAAAAAAATCAGCAAGCTACATGCAGCATAGCTTTCCCAGCCCCAGAGAGTAAAAGTTCATTGCTGGTGGAGGGGCACATCCCTGCTGGTGAAAACATTTCCTTTTTCTTTTCTTATTCCCTGTTCCCACTCATTCAGATCTATGGAGCTAGACTAAAGGTTAAGAGACAAAGACCATATTTAACCATCTATTAGAAGTTCATATAGCTGAAGAATTAACACACAGATTAGCACAATGAATAGCATCCTGAAATTGTGTTTCCCATGTTCCTTAATGTCTTGGAAAAGGGAGCAGAGAAGAGTCAGAAATGGAAGGCTAGAGCAGAGAATCATGTAAGTTTACTTGGCAAAAATCAAGACGTTTGCAGACCCGAATTCACTAACTTCCACCTGAGATCATGAGAGCCATTGTTTTGTTCAAATTAGAAAATGAAATTTGCACTGACTGTCAGCTTTAAATGCTAGGTTTATTGAAGTAGGATTTACCTGTAGCTTTTGCCGGGGCCTGGCACTAACAGGAGTCATTGCTCACAGGCTTGAAGCCAAATGTTTTTCATAACTGCATTTTCCTTTCCCCCAAATAGTTTAAAGGCAAGAAGTATTTCTCCTCTCCCCTCCCCTCCAATAAACACAAGCAGTGATACATCCTACAGCTGCCTACTTGCCTAGAGGCAGGTTAAAGAAGGTAGACACAAACAGAAGCAGCAGTGTAATGACTGTAACAACACGCCACAGGAAGATACCAAGGTGTGGATAGGCAATGATTTGGTCATATCTGTTTTATAAGGTTGCTCTACACACATCAAAAAGGCCTCCTAGATTAAAAAAAAGTACAGACTTTTAACCTGCTCCAACTCAATTGCACTGACAGCGCAAGTAACATAGGCAAAATGCTCTCTGTCATCAGCTGCCTTTTCATGTGAAGCAAAGCCTATTTACATATTTTTTGAATCATGAATAGTTGTAAAGAAAGTGATGCAAGTATCAGTAGCCATGGACCCATAAAATAAGGAGTATGACTTACCTGGGAAACTCTATGCTGGGGCTGCCCCGTGATCCCAGACAGGTCAGCCTTATCAGTGAATACATCCATGATGCCCATTTTATATAACACGTTTTTTAGGTTATATGTCCCATAAAGAGTGAATTTCGGAATATACACATTTGCTGAGCTGCCAGGAAAGAAGTGCAAGAACATGGTGAAACTTTTGATCAGATATCACAGTACTAATGCAGAATTCTGAGATACAAACTCATTTTGCTTTCTCCCTAAAGACAGTTTGCTTGCAGGCTCTCTCTAGCCTACCTGGGAGATGTATGATGGCATTAATTTTGGGAGAAGAAAACATTTATAACAATGTTAGAAGACTAGTTGAGAGGACAGGGCTGTAGGTTGCTGGCTCACAGTCTGCAGTAAGCCACCACATGATCAGGGAGATTGACCATTCAGCACAACAGCTCCAGCTGTACCTCCCTAGGGATCTTCATCTGACATTTTCAGAAGTTAGTGATATTTTGTGCATTGTGCTGGAAGCACATTCATCATGCTCCTTCTCTAAGGATACACCTTGTGGAAAAGAGATTCTTTTAGGTGTCTCAGGCTGGGCACACAAATTCCAATGCATCCCAGTTCACTTTTGAAAAAATAATGTTGGCCTTGTGTGTTTGTCATGTAAATCAGGACAGAGAAAACAAAAAGATATACCAAAGGAGCAGGAAAATATGTGGGGTTGATTGTATGGATGACAAGAAAACAAAAGCACATTGACAGAATATGGTTATTCAACAGATAATTCTAAGTCCAATATCTGATTAATTCAATTTTTAAATTTTTTTTTTTTTTTGGGGGGGGGGGGGGGCGGGGAGTAAATAGCTTGCTGCTTTCCATAAATTCATCAAAGCCCCCGTATTTCTGACTCATTTCTTCTTGCTCCTCCAGTAAGGATTTAACAATTCCTTTTCAAAGGCTAAAACCAATGTTTACAGCTAGAAGCAGCATAATGAGACAGAGATTAGTGATAATGCTGGCAGTATGTACTGTTTTCTGGTGAGAAACCAGGACAACCATCCAGGGTTCAAGGTCAGGGAGATGTGGAACACTTCATGAAGCTGGCCAAAGAGCTAGTCACCTAGTTGACAAGGGGGAAGGAAAGGGCCCATACCTCCAGCGTAGCACAGCATCTAATGCCAAGTCTGGCAGGTACCCAAAAATGAGAGTGCTAGTGGATTGATAACAGGTTGCTGATCTCTTACTTCTGCCTAATTTCTGACTGTGCAGTTTCCTGTCTCAAGTGAGGATGCAACTATCATTGAATCATCTGTCTTACTATTACATCAAAGCACTCATTCACAAGCCCCCACTTGCTTTCAACATGCAGGAAAGAGAAAGCTGCGGGCACTCAGCAGCAATGTGACCAGGCAGAAGAAGAGAAAGTGATGTTTTCTCCACAGTTCAGCCATTAAATAGATCTCAGCTGTCTCTAGTAGCAATACTTTGGTGCTATCTCTTGTTCAACAGCTAACAGTAATGAAAAATGCTCCTCACAACACTTCTGCAACTTCTGTCAACGAAACGTTAAAGACAGAGAAACAGGGACAGAAATAGCTTGCCCACAGTCCTTAAACCACTCCATATCCTACATGAAGCTCACTTCTTAAGATGTTCCAGAGACTCCAAATTGCAAAGGCAATTAGCTGCTTTGAAAACTAGAGGGAAAAGGAGGCGTTTCTTTTATTATTTTTCAGGAGAGAACTGTCATGGTGAAAAATGGGGAGCTGCATGAAACAAGCCTATCTTTGACAGTGATGCCTTTTTATATTATAAGATTTACATCTCCCTTTCATGGCTTTTAGGTAGATTATTCCAGTTTGGGGAGGAGAGAGAGGATGGAGAGAGGAAATATAAATCTCCACAGTTGAATTTAGTGTTTGTGTTGGTGATTTCAAAGGTAATTGTGCTTCTTTGAAAAAAATGATTCATAAGTATCTTGACTCACCATCTTATTTGTCCTATAGTGATTTTAGTCACAAACCACATAGCTGCTCCCACAAGTTTCAAAACTGTGAAGGTGTACAGAGAATCACATAACTTTTTTTCTGTCTTTTTTAAAATAAAAAAAAATTAAATTCTTTTGATAAGATTTAACAGTGAATCAGAGTTAAGAGCATGACACGGGTTTGTTTTCTGTATTAGAATGTCATTTTCATCTTGAGAATTGATCATCTAAAATAAAATTTTCAAATATGTATTTGTGAAAGTCATTCATGAATAAACACAAGGGCTTGATTCTATAAACACGTTGTGCCTATTTTATCCCATCAAAGGCTACTTACTACTACATGACACTAAGTGGAAGGAGTCAAAAGCTGTTTTTAGAAAGCATCTAAATCTTTCTGCCTTCTAGTCTCAAAGTTACCTTGAAGCAAGTGTGGCTTATTCCAATTTTGCTTTCCCAAGGCTTCAGAGAGCCTGAACATAGTGTCTCTGCAATGTGTCAGTTGCTCTATACTCTTATCATTGAGCTTTGTTCCTCGCAATTGCCAAACGAAAGTTGCTATTTCAGCATTAAACGTGCAATTACTGATAACTGTAATTGGCAGAAAGGAAGCAAAAGACAAGAAAAAAGGCTGAAGGAAAGTGGTAGGAATTTACTTGTAAATAGGAGCAGGCAGAAGACCTCTCCCTACAAAGTGAGAAGGGATCTTAAGATAGAAAACTGGGGTCTATGCAGAGTTGAAGATGGGAAATGAAATGCAGAAATGGCAAAAGTCCTAAAGCGGAGAAGGCTTTCACTTTGTGCAGTACTGCATGTGAAAACACAGGTACATCAGATAGCCAGGTTTCAACTTTGGTCTGTGGGAATTCTGTAGATTAAAACAGAATGAAAAATATTATCCTGATTCTGTATCATAGCCCACCGGACTGAAAACTTATATGTCTCCTTGTCTACCTTCTGAAGCAAAAACTGCAGAATTATACCTTTTTGAGACTAATGTCCTCCACCTTGACATACGTTCACAAGACAATCTTTTCTCTAGCTTCCTCATTCTTCCTTGATCAGGCAGAATAAAAAATGCCGAAGCACCTCCTTTGTAATCCATTTGCACCACAGTAGAAGACAGCTGTTCATCATAGCCATGCTTGAACAAGCCCATTCCAAACATCATCGGGACTTCAACAGCCTTGTTCCCATCCACGAAGAATTTGCTCTTTTTAGTGTATTTTGGATCGAAAGGTTTTTCCCATTCAGCTTAAAACATAAGAGACAGAGTTACGGGATATTGAGGACATGAAACTATATGATATATATTACGATAGGACACATTCATAGATGACAGAAACTGGTACAGCTGGATCAGCTTCAAAGACAAACCAGTTTGCAATGAGCACTTAATCTTACTGAATACTCAGAATAATTCAATAACAAGACACAATAGGTAGAGTGTGATGTAAAACACTCCCTCAGATCTTAGAGCAGGCCACAATATCCTTCATTTAGATGAGATACCAAGCATTCTAGTGTGCACTTTTCCTCCATGAAAACATTTTTAAGGAGTCTATAAAGCCTTCATGATGCAGTCCTTAAATGAGCTCAGAAGAAAAGAAATTCTCTCCTTTCATTATTTCCACACCAAAATAGACTTGTGAAGGGTGACAAGGGATGAATTCTCCAGAGGAATGAAGGGATTCAGTTTACTTGCAGCAGAAGGGCTTTGTATGCCACTTTACTTGATGGCAAATAAATTCATGAAGAACTTAATTCTACCAGACTGCTGGATTAAAAAACAAAACAAAACCAGAAACCTTTTGTGGTGTCATATTCACAATATTAAATTTCCAAAGGTTCCTTGGTTAGTCATAGTGAAACAAACTGTATACACTGAAACTCTGAAATATTCTTATCCTCAGTAGAGAGGAATTTCTAAACCAAATTCCAGATACTCGCCTCATCCATGGAGAGATTTTTAAAAAGGGAAAAAGTTGGGGGGTGAGGGTGTGGGGTTTTTTTGTTTTTTTGGGGGGTTTTTTGTTTGTTTGTTTGTTTTTTAAATAAAAAGATATTGCTCTGTAGTAAATTTTACCTTCTAGAACAAATCTACTTTTTTATCAAATTTAGTTGGCAAAAGTAGAGCCACAGCACTAAGTAAAACAAGTGCCATCAAGAAAACTGTGAAACAAGATACAATCCCTTTTGACTTCTGATTTCTATTTGAACAATGATTACTAGGCAGCTTGGTACAAATGAAATAATCATCCTCTGCTGTTTCCATCATCTGTGAAATAGACATAAACGGCACATATTTAGTATTTGGAAAGAGTGAAATGAGACTTAGTGCATGTCTTAGGCACTGAAAATATAAATTGACAACTGCCAATACTCTGAAGATGGCAAAAGTTACTACTTTTATGTTTCTTAATTAACAGTGACTTCTATCATCAGATATGTAACTGGTAGGACTTCTGTGTTGATATGCTTAAGGGAAAAAAAAAAAGCAGACTGAATCACAGAAACATGAATGGCACAACTCCTGAAATGCTCAAACAACCTTTATCTAGTGCTCAACTCAGGGAAAACACCCCCCGATTTCAGAAAGGGCTTTGCTTGATTAATAACAGAGTACTTAATATCTTACTTAGTAAGATATATTTAGCACACAGATTTGATGGAGATGATATTCATTAACCCTTTTGTCCTCTTTCAAAGGAAGTCTTTCCTCTATGCTCTCCTCCCTTTTAAGAGGATACCTTCTAGGGATGGCACCTTTCTCAGATGCTTCACAGTGTTCAAGTATGATACTTTGTGGTGACCAGCTCGGCTAGGACTGGTGTACTGTAATGGAATAGCATACCCATTGGCTGAGAGCCTGGAAAATATTGCCAGTCTTTTGTCCCTTAGGGAAGGACTTCTACACTATGCTAACACCACAAAAACTGGGAGGAGAATCACCAGTACTGTGTAAGGAAGGTTGTAATGCACAGAGACTGGAGAAGAGCCTAGAAGTATGGACTTGTTATAGCGGTACCTGAGCTTCAGAGATCCTCTCCAGATGAATCCCAGCATTAACCTACTCTCAATTTCAAGATAAAAGTCCTTATTGTTGCTATTAATACTATTCTTTAATCAATTTTCCTTAAAACTGAAGAGCAAACACTGAATCTCCACCATCTCTGGAGGAGCTAGGTAATTATTTCAGCAAAAGGAATGAACATCTAATTTTAAACAAAACTTATTTTTAGAACATGCAAAAGTTATCTGTAATACAAAGTTATCTTTAATACAAAGTTTCTCAGGCTTTTGTCCCCAGTGTGCTACTGAATCTATTGCTCCTTCTTCAAACACCTTTCAGTAAAAAAAAATCAGCAGCTTTTTTGCCTGATTTGAAACACCTGCCTGATGCTAAACAAAAGCTTATCTTGAAAACATTTGAGACAAAGTGTATGTTCAAGAGAATTAAGAAACATCAACCATCTATATTCCAAATAACTTCATTTATCTCTCCAGATCTTCAGAGATGAACACTAGGAGCACAGACAAAGAGGAAAAGCAAAACAAAACAAAAATATGGTTTTAAATTACTTTCAGGGGATGCCTAATATTGGAGAGTGGGAACATCCAGGTTTATAGTTTTAAAAGAATTAAATTTCTGTTGAAGGAAATGTATACTAGCATTTCTAGTATGTCTTCTCTGTTTGAATTGTAAAGTTTGATATTTTTATCAGATAAATTACAGAATATTATTTTTCTGAGTACAATTGCTTTGCTTTTAAAATCGGATAAAATTAGTAAGAGAGACAAGGTTTGAAAAAGACACATTATCTTATGTTAGACCACTGACTGAACCTTACAGCCTTGCTCCTCTTCTCATTAGATCAGCAGTCTGCAAAGCTCTGGGAAGATCTGTAGACTGTATCTAAGCAGACTGCACAAATTAATTAAGAAAAACAAGCTTATTGTCATTAGGCTTGTATTTGATACTGGTGGGTCCATCTCTTCACTGGAAAATATTAGAATCTGCAAATCAAAAGAAAAAGGTTGAAAACCTCTGCCTCTAGACACATAAGGACTACAGCCATACTATCAGTAAAGGCATAGTTAAAAAAGAAAAGGAGAACGTGAATGTGAAACTAAAGCTACTGTTAAATGTTTAGCTTTGGATACATGAACATACTCAGTAACAGCAAAACTATTGAGTAAATATATTTCCTTCTAGGTAAGATGTTGAGTTTTACTTTAACAGCTTTCTTTGAATTTAACCCTGAACGTGCTAAACAAAAAAATAAAAAACAGCTGAAGAGGACTTCAAATGAATTCCTAGCCATCAAGACATTTAAGAAAGTGCTTAAATCCCACTTGAATGTATAGAAGTAGATGCTTTACTGAATAGAAATGCCTTCCTCAAAGTAAATTTCACTTAATCTTCAGCAGGAAAGAAATGTATATGTTAAAAGATATAGGAAAAATTGCTATAAATTTTGCTAGGAATTATCATCAGTTAATTTCCAGATCATAACTTCCAACAGCTTTGTTATAATTAAGCGAGCACCAAAAGGAAAACAAGGTATGAGTCCACCTGCAAAACCATATTGCAAAAAAAAAAAAAAAAAAGTGATGAATTCCAGGACAGACCTGAGGAAGTAATGTATGAAATAGGAGAATATTATACGCGTATCTTACCGTTAAAATAAATATAGCTAATAAGGAGAATTTCAGTAAGTGGATCAAGGTTATTTACGAGGTCCTTGATTTTCCCATTGGTTCTTTCTGCTACATATTCGTTGATCTTTACCTGGGCTTGATTAGCCCTCTTGAAGTTCATAGGATAAGCTTCTCCTTCAAAGAAGTTTCTGAGATTACTTAAAAATTTATCTTGTGGCTTCAGTCGGTCAAGCACAAACAGGACATTTCCCATATTCAGCTGTAACCCCGCATTCTTTCTGTTTATCATTTGCATGAGTTGACGATAACCTTCGTGTATTTCATTTTCAGAAATCTCGCGTGGGTTAAAGCTAAGGACCCTAAGAATCTGTGTCAGAGTGTCTGATCTGGCACCCAGAGTCAGCATTGCAAAGGCAGTAGAGATGCTCAATGGAGAGAAGAAAACATTCCCACTGTTTTCACCAGAAGAAATCTCTTTGAAGAAACAACATGCAAACCGACAAACACTGTTCCCTACAGACTGCTGTAGCATGTTTTGGTTTCCTTGGCCTCTTTGATTTTGGTTTCTTACACCTTGGTGATCAGGTTCATAGCAATGACTGTTGGAATGAATCCCAACAATTAAAAGACACAGGAAAAACAACATCTTCATGTTTCTATAACTCTGTAAAAGAACAAAAGAAAAATGACGTTTGGCTTACAAATCTTTTTACCTTGTGCTTAGCAATAAGTCAATCCCTTCGATGTAGAGAGCAGGCTTAGTACCAGTGATTCCAAACTATTTGAATTCAGAGATACCAGCTTTCTATTTCAAGGAAGTAGATTCTGGAAAATTACGCAATCTAATGAAGAAGTTATGAAAGAATAAAAATTAAAGTAAAAGAGGGATGAAGTAATACCAAAGACTCCCTCATTAATGTTAGGCTACAATTCCTTTGAAACTGTTTTGTTTCCAGTGTTCTGTGTTCAGTGTGGCTTTAAGTGATAAAAAGCTGTAAATCAAAAGTACAGGTTTGTAGAACAGAAAGTAAGGGAGACAGGGAGACAGTCAAGGCTAGTCAGTTAAATTTAGAAAGATGAAAAATCAAAGCAGAAGAAAGGCACAATATTCCTCCACTGTGAGAATTAAAATATACAGTTTTTGAATGGGTTGCATGTAAAGATATAGACAGGCAGCAGAGAGAAAGTAAATGTGCTTGTTAATGAGTAAGTGATGAATATTTACAGCAATTACATAAAGCTCAAACAATTGAGCACCATTTAAAAAAAAAAACAAACAAACAACCTTCCATATAGCTAACAAAAGCAAGAAATATGTTTTGAGCAATTAGGAAGTTATCAGGGCTCTGGAGATATGGTGTTCCTCATTAAGAAAGGGAACACAGAACAGCAAATGGAAACAAGTGCACCAGCTTCACACAAAGGCATGTCCAGCTGAGTGACTGGATCAAATCATCTGAGAATAATAAAAAAATAATCATGACCCTATATTTGTGATCTCAACTTCCCAGTGTTTTGGTCATCCAAAATTCAGTAAATCAGAATGCTGATCTCTGCTTTAATAATATATGCTACAAATATTCCTTAATTCACATCCTTTGAATAGTGCGGTTATAGCACTACTACTATCGCTACAGAGGGCCTGAGCCCCATGACAAACCACTTTCAAAGTTCAGTTTTATATTCAGAACACATTTAAATTTGAGCTCTGATTTGTTTGTGACTTGCTCCCCCATCACTCTAACTCTTTCAGCCTTTACCTCTATTCACAGTTTCTTTTTTCCCAAACTCTCTAGAAGCTTTAGAGAACAATCCTTAAGCCCCCACTTCCCTTTCATTTCATGCCCTACTTTTGTTATTATCAACCATTTACTTCATTTAACTCTCTGAAACATTTAGACACGCAGTTCTCCAAAGAGAGTTATGCTATATAAACATGCCTATCTCACAGAGGACTTATAAACCAAAACAATAAAACAATACAAAAAGCCTTAAATTGCAACTTGAATACAAACATGGTAATTTCTCAATTGATTATTCAGAAACTGTTGTCCTGCATGTAACATTTGACAATTTTTCCACAGAAAAAAATGCATTACTTACAGTACAGTCAAAAGGGTCCTGTTGTATTCACCAGATCTGCACAGGTCCTTGCTCAGTTGTTTATGCTGCTGAACACAAAGCAGGGTATCCTCTAGTAAAGGTTAAGATCATCTAAGAGCTGTGACTCACACATTATAATTTTAGAGATTAGGTAGTGCAAACAATGTTGAAACTAGTTTTACTGGACACCTAACTTTGCTGAATATATGTTTCACACGTGACTTTATTATTCACGACTATCTATATCACCCTGGTTAGATTCAAATTTTCCTGAAACTGAACCTTTTGCTTCTTAATAGCAAACATTCATACACACCTCAGTTGCCCAAATTTTCTATTTTATGAACAAGAGAGTCATCAGAAGTACTAACTACAGAAAAATACCCTGAACGTAATTTCCTAAAGTAACTATAGCATTGCTGCCACTAAGGCAGGAGGACAAGGCTTGATGCACTGAGACAACCCGAATTTTTGTCACCTAGTCTACTTGTCTCCTGCATATCCATGTCTGGGCTTGATTGTCTCCAGGTGAAGCCAGCGATGATTCTAATAGGTGCAGGTCTTAAAACACTGTTTTGCTACATTAGCAAGTGCTGCTGTAAATGTGCCTGACTATCCACTCCCACATGGGGAATCCGCTGGCAGCAAGAGCTGCGATAGTCACTCCTAGGCCACTCGCAGGGCTGTGTGCCCGAGGAAGAAGGAATGCGGCTGGGATGCCATTGCATGCCAGTGATCCCAGTTACAAGCATGGCCTGAGGACAGGGGGTGGAAGCCTAGAAACGTGGGTGTTAAATAGAGCAAATCTTTAGACCTGCTTACTATCTTGTGATCTGGGATGTGGGGAACAGGACCCTCTGATCGTCTGCCAAGTTCAGCTAGGTCAGATCAGACAGCCTGCCGTCTTGCGCTCAGCTCTACTCACTATAATAACCTCTTGTGACTGCTGGGGAAAGCTGGTGGGCGCAGAATGACAGAAGAATTGAAGAAGGGAGCTCTGGAGACCATGCAGTGCAACACCTTGCTCAAAGCAGGGTCAGCTACAGTGAGTTGATCAGGATAGTGTCCAGTTGGGTTTTGACTTCCTCCAATGATACAAACTCCACAATCTCTCTGAGCAACCTGTTTCAGTGTTTGACAACACTGACACTAAAACAGGTTTTCTCTACATTTACATGGAATTTCTTGTATTTTAATTTGTGTTCATTGCCCCTTTGCCTGTCACTGGATACCACTGAGAAGAGGCCATCTATTACTCCTCCCATCAGAAATCAGGTATTTGTACACATTGGTAAGATCCCCACACGTCTTTTCTTCTCTGGGCTAAACAGTTCCAGCTTTCCCAGCCTCTCCTCATACATTACATGCTGCAATCCATCGATCACCTTTGTGGCACTTTACTGGAATCAAGCCCATAGCCTTTTTGGGGGAGGCTGGGGGAGCCCAGCACTGGGTGCAGCACTGCAGATGCGTAAACCAAGGCTGAATAGAGAGGGAGAATCACTTGCCTTCAACTGTTGGCAGTGCTCTTCACACAGCTCAAGTTGTCCTTGGTTGTGTTTCCTGCAAGAGCTTATCGCTGGCTTATGGTCAACTTGGTGTCCACCAGGAGCCCCAGACCCCCAAGCACAGCATCTCATGTGTCCATTTCTAAAACTAAAAAAGATAATATTTTCTCTTGTTTTCCCTTCAAAATGCAAGTATTCTGGGGGAGGGACCAATCTTCACTATCTACAAAATAAATGGAGTGCTGATCTTAATGCTGTTTCTGAGCACAATTGAAATACTAACTACAACAATAACTCAGCAACACTTTCTGGGAGGCAAAGATGCAACCAGAGAAAGTTGTTGATGATTACGATCTATCAAGCGACTCAACAGAATACAAAAAGAAAAAACCTCTTAAACAAGTTGCTTATAAACTAGAGCTTGAGAAATAGAAAGCTTTGAGGCACTATACTGGACTCACACATAACTCATTCTTCACACATAGCACTCATCTGAAAGAGTACTTGAGATATTATTTTCACTGCCTCTTGTATAAATGAGAGCCAAGAATCTCACTTATAGCTAACTTTTAATAATGGGCTGCAGTTTTCATGGTGTATAAAAACTGATTTCTGATGAAGGAAGGAAGGAAGCCCAATTAAATACAGACGCCATGCTAATGACAAGGTGACGGATGGATGACTAAGCTAGATTTGAACACACCTAGACCACACCTCAGGATACTCACAGGGGAAAGCCTGCTACTGAACATGGAAAAGCCTGCCCTGGGATTGGAAAGAAAGCAGAGAAAATCAGTACAAGATCAATTTATATGAATAATGTGAATCTCTGGACACTAGTATTAAAGAAAGTCCAAATTTGTCTTTTGTGTCTTTCCAGTGTCAAGTCATGAGAGAAAGGAAGGTAAAGGAAAAGGTAATAGTTCCTGACCTAACTGCATAATTTCTGTATTTGATGAAAAATCTTCAACAACTATAAATAACTTTTTCTATCACAGCTATAAGCAGGATACTGATTTACAAAGAATTCACCCATTTTATTCAATTTTGAAGACTGGGATATTCCAGAGTAACATTACATGTGTTGAAGATATGATATGGATAGCGAACAGAAAATTCTGTCACCTACACCAGGGTCTGTTCTCAGAGTTCCCATAACTTGTAACACAGGTAGCACTGAATTGTTCATATATGCTTAAGCCCCAGCTGGCAAAATTTAGTGTAAATAAATCTGCTTTGAGCAAAGAGCTTGGAAGAGGTTTGTTTATGCAAGTTTCCTCTCTTTGCTATACCCAGTAACCACTGGTGGCATGAGTAGGAAATTCTACTGCACAAACAAGGCCCCAGAGCCTCTCCTTAGCCTGTGCTAAACCACAGATTCCAGGTGTGTATATACCTTCAAAGAGATGGAAGAATCTCTTAATTTGCTGTCCCATTGAAACTAAAGCACTTTCTCATCACCATAATTAAAAAGGGAGGCAACAGGAACTGCAAAACAAATTTATATTAAGTTGTACTTTTCTGGAGCTGGCAGTACTTTCTCCTGAAAATATAATAGGGGAGAGCGTACAGCCTGTGTAACCTGTAAGGCTACTTAGGACACGTGTTTCCCCACAATAAAAAAAATATTTCCCTTTTAAAATGGTTCAGATCTTGAAGAACTTCTCAAAAATTATTGCTCAGTAGGTAGAGCACTGTTAGAGATGACCTTCAGAGATAGAAAACACTCCAAGACATCTATGTTTACTTATGGGACTTTTCACAATCCTTTCAGTCCCAGGATTTCTTGCCAGTAAATCCATTTCACTAAACAACAAACAGGTTGAAAAATTCACTAATCTATTAATGACTGGGAAGCTTGGAGTGGGTTTCTGCTTTCTGGTCCCAAAACTATCCAAAGAATTCTCTACCTGAGAGCATCATGCTGACAGCACCCATTGGGTTAGAGTCTCACCAGCATGCAGTGTTTTAGTCCAACAGAATAGATCTGCTCCCTTAAAAATTTAGAGGGAAACAAAATCATACAATTGGCAAATGACCACCCCAACCCTAGAGGCTGAAGTATTCTCTTCCTTCAATGTCTCATTTTTATTTCCAAAGATATTTCTCAATCTCTCAATCCTCTCTCTCATCACTCAATGGAACAGATAGCAGCCCACACGTCCCCAGCATCCTGGTGAATGATTCCCTTAGCTTTCAGTCTCCTTCTTCTCCAGAGCCCACAGATTCAAAGTCACACTTTGCCTACACATTCACTCCTCAGGGACCTGTACTAGTCACAAGCAAATAGACACACTTCACTATTCAGCATTTCCTAGATACAGTTAATGATTCCTTACCTATCACTGGAAATGCATGGCTGTATGTAAAGACATGCAACTCTCTTGAAACATTTCTACAAGCTTTTCTTGAATTGGGTAACTATTCTCAAACCCAGCAGTGTTTTGTCAGAAATGAGAAAACCTTTCAGGAAAAGGGCAGAAGTGGCTGTGGCTTGGCAGCTCTTCTCCCTCCTGCACAGCTCCTCACCTCTCTTTCCCTGGAGACAAGGTAGGGAAGGGTACCTTACAGCCCTTCTTCTGCGGAGGATTCAACAGAACGATACAATATCCCCTGAGTCCTCTCTCCTCTTTTGGCTGTTCTTGTTTTCCTAGCCAGAAATAAGGGTGCCAGGAAAGAAGGCAAGAGGAGTAAGGAAGAAATGTTAGATAGGACAGGCGTCTTCTGTAAAATTTCACTGAATTTCACTGAATTTATGGAGTCTGAAGGGACCATAGAGATCATCTAGTCCAACTCCCCCGCCAAGGCAGGACTACCCA
>JAOXJM010000041.1:6948576-6970978 GCA_026413425.1 Tringa solitaria
AGGGTTTCCTGGTTCCATGCTTTAAGGATTAATGGTATTAAGCACTACAAAATGACATTTGTCATGTTTACTTTAGCTGTCTTGATCTGACAAACCTCTGCAAGCCTTATAAATAGGGGTTGAATGTGACTGTTTTCTAAGAATGCTGTCAAATAGTGCAAAACCATACAAAATGCATCATTTAACTTTCAAGGAAAATTCTAAGTAAATAAAAATTCTTAACTATAGTGAAATGGTACTGCTTTGATGGCTAATTATGCCTTTGAGATATGAAAGACTTGGCTGCATTTGTCTGCACCAGTAAAAATCACTTCAAGGTTTTGCTATCACTTTGATGTTCTAGCACCTAGATTATGAAATTATCTTTGTGGGCCTTCTGGCCAGAAAGAATGTGTTTTACTGGCCATGTAGCACAGACTTCTTTTACAAAGAGCTGTGCATTTATGCAAGTGCCCAGCCGGTTCAGGTGGAGGGCAGGTGTCCAAAGGCCCTGACCTCATGACTTTTCTATATTGCCATAAGTATTTTCAGTAGGTCTGTCATTATTATTATTAATTTTTTTAACGGAAATGCTTACTCTGGCCTATTCCATAACATACGTACATTCCACACACTGCTAAAGTTGTGCCTCATACTGTTCAAGTTTATTTCCAGTCCCCATAAAGGAGCAAGCCACATTAACAGAAAAACGTGCACACCACCATCTTGAACTCTTGATGTGCCCCAAGGCTGGAAACACATTTGATTAACAAACAGAAATCAGCCCTTACCCTCAGGACTCAGTTTGTTGAGTCAGATAGGGGATGTTCATGGAGCTTGAAGGAGAAGCAAGAGCAATTTCCTGAGTCTCAGTACCATTCTCCATCCACAAGACTGTACGAAGGGCAGATCTGCCCCTGCCCTACAATGAATATTTTCCAGACAAGTTTAACATTGGGTGAGGTAGTTTAAATGCTACAGATGACATAAAAGTTATATAGTTCCCTAGTAAAGAATACAGATGATAAGCAAAAAACATTACAGGATACATTCATATTTGTCTCCTGAGATACAATAACAGTTTTTAAGGTACAATAGATTGCAAATGCAGCCATCTTCAACTCTCACATTCAGATGTCAAACTATTAGTAGGGCATCTGACTAATTCAGTCATCCATATATTTCTGCAGCATGATTTGTGGGTTAATTATAGCAGGAAAATTATAATGACAAATATATACACAAAGCAATATACATTATTCATATATGCAATAAAAACATCAAATGTATTGTCA
Source organism: Tringa solitaria (assembly GCA_026413425.1). Taxonomy (NCBI): domain Eukaryota; kingdom Metazoa; phylum Chordata; class Aves; order Charadriiformes; family Scolopacidae; genus Tringa; species Tringa solitaria. The sequence continues at coordinate 6,949,851 of JAOXJM010000041.1, forward strand.
TGACTTATTGCAGTGCAATGTGTATGCCCTTTTGGGCCAGATGATACACCAGATGTTTCCTTTCCTTTAGATTTGAAAAGTTCACATGCAGCCGAATTCAGGTCCTGAGGGTAAGGGTGGGGCTTAACTATTTAAATTTAATCGTGCAAATATTGACAAATAAAAAACTTTTAAAGTCATAAAATTAATTTTCTACTTAACTCCTATATTTTTCTGTCCATCCACTTAGCAGAATGCACGAACTGCCCAAACAGACTTGGGAAAGACTTGATTAAGGTTTTGTCTTTCACTGCTCTCTCCTCATTTGTCCGACTTTAAAATGAAATACATTCAGTTTTTAAAACTTAATAGGATAAATACATGTCTGAAGTGACTATAGAATGCATTACAAGCGGGACTATATTGCTATTATATAGCCGTTCCTTTTCCAAAAAAAAAGGAGGGAAAGAGGAGATTAAAAAACAACACTTTATCATAGACACATCTGCTCTCTAAATGCATTTGGCCTCTGAGAAGAGAAATACAAGCAAGTCTCCCTTAAACTCTCTATGCCAGGGTATTTCCCTCTGGCTCTAACTGACAGGGAAAAAAATGTGAGCTCAGATCTACCAGGCAGAAATAGTCACACAAATAAGGAGTCAATGCACAAAGTACAGGTAAAGGACGAAGAAGTATGCTGCCAGTGGAGCAGATAACACACTCAATTCATCACTGAACCATTGGACGTGGCAGGAATGTTGCTGAAGCTTTCACTAGAAATAAAATGCTTTTCCCTCCTTTTTTACTACCCCTGAATAGGAAGGTGGCCAGACCTGCTCCCCTGTGATGAGATGGCATCTTTTGACTGGCCCATTCCTGTTTTTCAACAAAATAGACAGTAGCCACCGGTCTTCCCATTAGCTCCACAGACTTTTCATTGAAAGTTTAGCAATACTCAAGGGCAACCTCCAAACCTGGGCCAGCCCCAGCAAGTGCAGCAGGACTATAAAAACCTGCAGCACGAATGGATCCCACCTTTCCTTCCTGCAAAAACTGCCGACCTCTCAGGAAGGAGGCAGAACAAATGTTACACAATCCAAGATTTTACAGTTCTGAGGGGGGCCAAGGGGGTGTAAACTGCAGCTAGACCCTGGTGTGTTGTTAAATTTTAAAGAGATAGTTCAGCAGGATTTGCTGGGTCTTACAAGTGCCTACATACAACCTTCACAGGCATCCCAAAAGGTTTGACTCTGAAGATGGGGAACAGATCAGGCTAGTGCTCATTTTTTTCTGCCTCCATTTGCCTATCCTGAACCATAACAACATTAAAGCCTGAAAACAGAACAGACTGCAATGGAAACTGTATTAACACTGCACTCTGCTGTATATTATATGCTATACATCCCTTCTATAATTTCTTCTCTGCAACTCTGCTTAACCTCAGGGAGTAGTTAGAACTGTGGTTTGTATCATACCTGCTATACACAAAAAAGTCGTTGAGCACACTCATGCTTGCTTCTTTAGGTACCCAAAATGTTTCTTTGCCCACAAAATGGATGTCAATTAACATGAGATTGAAGAATTCTGCAAATTAAACAACAGAAAAATGCCAGCTCTTCAGAATAACAGCTGTCCTTCAGGATTGTAGGGATTTTCCCCCATTAACCACACTCTCATCTCTGAAAGGGTGTCTTTGAACTTCTTCCTAATGAAGAACATCTCTTTATTGTGTGTCTCCCAAATCCTTTGCAGCTGATAAATAGATAATACAAGTTGCAACTGTATTTTTCAAACTAAGAGAAGGGCTTAATTTGTATGTTCAGTGCCGTTTCATGAGAAAGAGAACTTTAAAAAGCAGAAAGAAAAAAAAAAGACAAAAAAAGTTAATGACTCAATATTAAAGCAGCATCTGTAAACACTAGGTGGCAGCACAGCAAATATTATTTGTTCCTTCCAGTAATGAGTTGTTGAAAACTACAGCGTGATTTCAAAATCAGTGATATTCAAAAATCACATTACAAAAATTTGAATATAAAAGGAGTTACAATACAAAAGGAGAGAAGAAAAAACATCAGGAGTTTTCCCTTCTCTTAAGAATAATACTTTCCAACCTATGTCTTCACAAATTCACGTTGCACTTAGACAGCAATACATACACTTTTTGGCCAACTACAAAGCTCCAAGATCTATGGTGGCACATCTCTCATGAGCAGCAAATGTAACCCAACGTCAGTATGTGCAATGCAGGTGGAAGAGGGGTGGGAAATAACTACTTACACCTTCATAAAGATGGGCATAAGCCTCTTGTATCAACAACAAAAGGTTGTCTGCAATCACTAGCTCCCTATTTAGCAGCAGTCAAAACATGAAAAGGAACAGAGGAAAAAAAAGACCAGGGAAAAGAATAGAAAAAATTAGAAAATAGCACATGATAGATCCATGCAATGGTAACAGAAGATACAGCAAAATTAGAATTAGAAAGTGTACAGCTTTAACAAGGATGAGGAGGTACATGAAACTGTTTCCATTTGATGAAAGATCAATTAGACTATGAGTCTTCACCTTGGAAAGGAGACAACTGAGAGAGGATATGAGTGATACTGAGAATACAAGCAAAAATCAATTATTCAATACTTCTCATCTCATTCCTCATCTGTGTAATTATCAAGGATCTGATTTAAAGTGAATAAAAATAAATACTTTTTCACATAGTAATCAGCTACAGTGTGGAACTCATTGCCATAGAACATCATGGAGATAGAAAGAAAAGGCTTTTAAAAGGATTAGACAACTTCATGGAAGAGGGGTCCAGCCATGGTTGCATAACATGGTGTCCCAGATGCAACCTCCATTTCATGTGTTATAAATCACCAATTACCAGATGCAAGGAATGTCTAATAGGGAAAGATTACCCTAAAAATCCCACTGTTAATAACTTCCCTAAGTATCAAGGACAGGATCCTAGACAGACTGTTGGTACCACCCGATAAAGCTGTCCTTGGATGTTATGCTAAAGAAAACACTACTTGCACTGCATATAAATTCTAGAAATTAAAGATTACAAATGTGTGTATTGAAAACAAACAAACAAAAAAACCACCCAAAACACTGTGAACTGCACTGACTCTTTTTTCTTCTCTGCCACAGACTCTTGAGTCAGTCTAGGGATATCAGTACTAGAGGTGAACATCCAGAGACACAGTCGAGGGCTGATGAAAGCATTTGGTCAAACACCAATCTTACTAAAGTCACTAGATATTTATTATGTTGAATATATATTTGAGGCCAAAAATAAAAGCTGAATTTTTTCATTCCTAAAATCCACAATTACAATACCCAGTTTGTCCAACCACTAAGGGAAAAAACACTTTTATTGGCTAATCTATAGGCTCTTTTCTCCCTTGCTATTTGACCCAATTCTCCAATTTGACTTCCAAATGGCAAGTTGCTCCATAGCATTCTGAACTCTTTGAAAATTAAAACATCTCAAAGAAATATAGTAGGCTTTTTGGCTAAGTCCTTGCAAATCCATATGGTACACAGGAGCCTGAGTGAAATACCCTGAGTGGGGTATTTCAGCAATGTCACTGAAAATCCAGATTGTTAGTTTCACTGTTTCTTGTCCCTGTGTCATCACAGTTAGTGATGATCAGGGGAACTACTTTCCTTTTCAGGCTGTTCTGTTAAGCAAACAAGGCTTGTAGGTTTATATTCTTCCTTGTGCTCCACTCTTGCAAGATTCCTGAGGAAAGTTGCCAGGATAGGGGCACTGTATTGATGTTTCTACAGATGGAAAGTATACAGAATGAGTGGAAGCATCTTCCTACATGGCAGAGAATCCACACACAAGATCACTACAAGAATACTGCTCACAGAACTCCTTGTTCTAGCAACGTACTCACCACATGGAGAATTTGAAGGAAGAGAGTTAATACAGAGGAGATCCGTTGTATTTCAGGGAGCAGACAGGCCTGTGGGACACAATTAATTGTTCTGAAGACTAGAAGAGACTACAGTGATAATCAGGGTAATCTCTTGTACGCAATACATTTTCTGGATTAAGTCATGCCTTTGACTCCAACCTCTATGGCTGAATTACAAACATGATTTTAAGAAAAGGATCCAAATTTTGTTTTCATATTTTCACTAGTCTGCTCCAACACTTAATAGCCACTAAATATTTAGATCTTGCTACATTGTTATCTGCCAGACAGAAAAACCAGTTTAGACCCCCATTTAGGTTTACTTGTATACTGAGAGTAAGTCTAACATGAAAGACTTAATTTCTTGTTCAATGAAAGAAGTAGACTGAACTTGTTTTCAGAATGGAAAACATGTTTTCCAACGCTTCTAATCATGCCTGTAGGTTCTCTTTGAACCCTGTCCAATTTTTATTATTTTTTTTCTTCAGTTGCAGATGCCAAGATTTGACCTCATGTTCTCAACATGATCGCATGTACCAAACGTTGCTTCCACACAGTTATTGAATGTTGTCCACTCTGTATATGCAAGGACCCTTCTTGTTAGGAACTACTCTATCCATAGGAAAAGTAATTTCTAGACTGCTGGAGGAGACAAGCAATCATAGCCTTACTAATTTTACTGCAATAGGGCCTTGAAGAGTTGCTCCTGTTACTGCTACTACAGCCAAGGAAGGGATCATAGGTGCCGTGTGGCAAGAGCAGCTTGAACAAAGGCTGGCAGCCCCCAGCAGCACCTGCTGCCATACCTCCCTTACCTTCTTCACCCTTCCACTCCTTCGCCCTCCTCCCTGCCTAAAGCAGCAAGAAAAGCAGCAAAGCTCAGCACTTCCAGCTAACTCTGTATTCCAGATTCACTTCCTCCACATCTCTCTGTCTTTAGTCTGACTGGCATTGACCCAAGCTTGGCCTAATCCCCAGATTGCCTTTATTTATTCTGACCCCAATTCTGATTCTGGGTCATTTGGCTCCCCAGGTACTCACATACAGCTAAAGATGCACCTGAGCTATCGGGATAAAATCACATCATGTAGATGTGGCTCACATGCCTTTTTCCTAGACAGCTGAGCCTGTAATTTGCCCAAGTAAAAATTCTAGTTTGTCTGTACCTAGGGCTGAAAGTAATCAAGACTGCAGCTAACGAATGGGGAAGTGATACACGATGGAAAGGAAAACAATATTTACTAATAATGCCTGAATCTCATCTTCCAAATCAATGATAAAAGTATTAGGCAATATATTTTTAAATTGCTAAGATTCAAAGAAACTAAAATACATATAGTTATGTTATGACAAAGAAGGCCAGCGAAACCTTGATTAGAAAGCTGCAATGTACTAAAGAATTACTCCAGAGCTAATTCTACTTGAGGGGAAGGAAAAAGAGTAAGAAAGAAAAGCATTTGTAAATCAGTACCATCACCTAGCAAAGGATTAAAAATTATTTTCTACAGAAAATCTAATGAAGAGATCTACATATCAAGAAGCTGTTTCTTTGCTAGATGCAGCTGAGCCAGTGGTAGGAAGAGGGAATCATGTTGTTACACTGCTGCTCTGGGTATGATGCTGTCCATGCTGCGCTGAACACAGGTGGAAGACACCACAGTCACCTTAGCTCCTGCTCTCCACAAAATCTGGCCAGATCCACTGACAGAAGAGGAGCATTTTTACCCAAGAATGCTGCTACCTGGGCAATGAATCTCATTGCCACCTAAAGCAGAAAAATACAGGGATCCGAATCCAAGGCCACACTGCCCACAAAGATTCAAAGAGGTTTGTATTAAATGTTCCAGTTTTGGATTAACTTTGATTTCAAATGTCAGTCTAATGTACCTCATGTGACTCAGTTCATAAGGGATCCTCCCAGTTTTGACCCAGTTGTTATTGGAGAACTAGTTTTTCAAGCTGTGAAATCCACTTTATAGCAAGGCCTTAAAACCTTGGCAATGCCTCTGAATGACAAATGCAGGCCTCCGCTGAAATGCATTTCAGCTATGTGACCCTGATTTAAGTTAAAATTCATAGACTGTTAATTAGCATGTGGAACAGGAAGTTTCTAAATAGCTCACCAGGTATGTATTTGGCAGGCAGTACACCAACACTTGAAGTGTGGTTAAAAAACCCACTTTTTTACATGACTGAAAGTTTAATAAATATTTATTTCTTCAGGGACCTCCTATGTTAATGAAACCTGTCTGCTCTTGTTTGAATCTTTAAAACTCATGTGTTAAATAGTAACGCTGAGGTAGTGTCTCTGAAATTGCACCACTAACAGCAGAGTAAATACAGAGCATAAGTGTTTTTTGTGTCTATTTAACAGCTTTTATGTGTCCATTAAGTGCTTGTTTTCTGTTTTGTTAATCATTCCAGCTCCCATAATAATTAGACGAAAGAGGAAATCGTAATTTCAAATGCTACCGTTTCTCTAGTTCTCCAGAGTTAAAAGGAGGAAGCAGGATTAGATGGCTTTCTCAAATGTTTTTTTTTTCATTTGCTAATCATGCCAAAATCACATTTCTGTGCACATTAAATAGTCTGATAGCCCATCAAAATAGTGTGTTATTTGTTTAGTATCAGGAAGCAATTCCATTTACCGTACTAAGATAACAGTCAGTAGCCTGAACTATTTTTTTTATAAATGCTATCATTTTCTAAGACTTTGTGCCCTTGTCCTCAAAACTTGTTCAACTACTGGTTGCACAACTTGCACATCTGCAGGTTAGCCTGGAATCACACACCACATGGCAGTGCTGCTTGGCAACCTGATGGCACACATAACAAAGTGTGTGGTGCCAACTGTCTCACGCTGGACGGAGTCCTGCTCACACTACCCTCTTTACAGCAGACTTACTCTCCATCCTACACACCTCCCAACTTCAAATCGTGCTTTCACTGGGTCATGTATTTGCACTGCTGTGCTTCATGTCAATGCCTGCCAATTTTATTCACTGACTTCTACCTAGATGACCTCCTGAGGCCCCTTCCAACCTCAGCTAACCTGTGATCCTGTGAGTGCTACTGAAAGAAAGACTGCACCAGCTTATCACCATGGTCATTCCTCATGTTCATGACCAATTATATGTGCTCCTCTCATCGTGTGACCATGGAGATGCATTCATTAGGGCACAGGAAATACAGAAGTTTGCTCCCATATACAGCTGATCGAGTGAGAGGTAGCACGGCTGAGTTCAGGGAGTCAAAATACTACCTTCAAGTCTATTCACAGATTTGTATTGTGCTACTGCACAATTTATTGGTCCTTTGAACAAAGGTTTCATGCAACAGTGGATTCCAGGAGATTTGGAAATCTAGCCTTTGCAAAGCCATATTGATTACAGAATAACTCAAATTCCTATAATCCTATGAGGGCTTTTCAAATCTTGGAGATGCAGCTTCATTTAAAAGACTTTTCCTCCAAATGAAGCCTGGAAGAAACACTCAACTCTTACTCTCTGCTCCATAAGAAACATTTCTTTTGGTGTTGTAAGGCTCCTGAGGCAGCTAAAGTGAGAGTGGAAGACATTCCAGGAGTGCCAAAGGAGAATAAGAGACTGAAAATAGCCACTAATGGGAGTTTTTGTTCCAACAGTTGTACAATCCTGATTCTTGGCCAAACCAGCTTCAAGGGGTATTGGTGGTACCTCATATTCTCTGAGTGGAGAACTGCACTTTCAGTCTGGACAAACACATGAACCTGGGGGGCAAGGGAGTCAGGGGTGGGGGTGGTGTTCAGATTGCTGGAAACCTAGGTTCTCAATGTTTCTGATATACTGATATTGCAATTTGAATGCCGCATTCTATTATAACAGAAAGTCTGTTGTCAGTGTAAAGCTTCAGCTCAAAGCTTGCTTATCTATTGCTTTCTGAATTTTTAGCTTCATATCCTAAATGTGTGTCTCTTAATTTATCCAGACTAGAAGTACATCTGTTTGGTATTTGGCACATGAAATATTAGAAAATATGTGCTGACGAAAAATCCAGACTAAGTTATCAGCCTACATACAAAAAGGAATTAAACTGTAATTTAAGAACTAATTTCACCTCTCTGATCTGTCTGGCAGATCTTTTCACTATTATTCTCTTGTCCGGTACATACATTCCCATGATGCCAAATAGGTTTTCATATACATACAGGCAAGAAAAAGGTAGTGGTGAGATCCACCCAGCAGACATAGTACTGATGCCAATGGTCAGCTGGCACATAAAAAAAAAAGAAGGAAAATAAGATAATTTTGATGAGGTTCACCCTGCAGATGGAAGAAAAGAGTTCAGCACACATCTCAAAATGACAAGGGAGAGTAGCTAATTCTGCTTTCCAACATACCATTTTCCATTTATTATCATGATTATTCCTTCTACTGAAAAGAGCCATCTAAACCCTGTAATCCATTTTCATTGCCCCATTTCCACTAAAAGTGGGCTGACATATGGCAGTGCCATAGTGGCACTTTAAAGAACCACTTCCTCCCTGTGGGAAGAAGACAAAAAATTGACAAGTACTGGGACATCCCATATCAATTTCAAACCCTACATATTTCTTTCACAGGACAATGATCCTTGTTCCAAAGAAATGACCTAGATATGGTATAGATGAAAAAAAAATGATAAGAAACTTAGAAAAAATACATGATTCTGGTGCATCAGCTTCTTTCCAATTAGACTTAATCTCATTAAAGTATATTCCTCTCACACAGCACATTTTATCCAAAGACACTGTTAATCAATCACTGAACCTAACAACCAGTCACTAACTTTCTTATCTCATTTTATACACAGAGAATCTAAGCTAGAGAAATGACTTGCGCAAGTGACGGTATTACCGGCAGAGCAACACATTTCTTACATACAAAATTTCATTATGAAACATTTCACATTTTCATCTCATGCCACAAGCTAATCTTTGCAAATGGGTGGAGTTATGACTGCTTTAAATAAGCATGAATTATTTGGTATAAATCCTTTTAAAAATAAATGTAGCATATAATCCCAAATTTATCCTAATTTTAAACAGTATTTGAGGAAAAATTCTAAATTTATTAACAAATTAATGTCAAACCTTATTCAAACAGACTAGCATAACTGCATAACTTTTGTGAAGCAATCACAAAGAGAAGGAACTTGTACTCTGGACCACTTTAAATGCCTGTGCTTTGGACGTGAGCATTTTGATAAAGTTGTACTGGACTAACACAACCAGCAAGTAAATCTTCATTCCACATTCAACATTTTCAATGATGTCTGCTACAAAACTATAGAGCAAAACAAATTTGGAATAATCACATACATTTTGAGTAAAAAAGCTCATGTGAACTGTGGATTCTGGAGCTAAGGATTCCACTTGCTGTACCACATCAGGCTCTGCAGTGATCAACACGCTCAATACAGCTTCTTTATTTTTCATAGGGCAGAGCATTTGATTTCCAGTTTCTCTGGGTGCCTTATCAAAAAGGCTCTGGTAATTGACTTAGAAATGTAAGAATTTTTTTCTGAATTAACAGATGAGTTGAAATCACTGCCTGAAGTACTTATTTGCAGATTGATACTACTACCGCAGAAACTAGAATCAGCTGCAACTATTTTGAATGCTAAGCAGCAAGTCCTTTGTTTGTATCGAATATGCAGTTCTGTGTATGCTCTGCTAATTGCTGTTTTCATCTTTTGCGCTTTCCTAAGTGAAAGGGAGAAAATATGGATCTCATACCTGAACCTTTTGGAACTTCAGAAAAATGTGCTAGGTTTTGAATCTCCACATGCAAACCTACGTTCATGGTCTTAGTTTAGAGCCAGAACCATCAAAGAGTAGAGGCTTGTTGTCTGAATTCTTTTTTTTTTATTGGCTGACTGAAAATAAATCTCTGAAGAGTACCTGAATTTGTAAGATTTCATCATATACATCCTTAGGAAATCTTACAAAAAATTCTCATGGGATTTCAGTGCCAGCAAACATAATCTCAAAATTTGACCTATATCCTGTATCTAAAAATTTCATCTAACAAAACACACTCATCGTGTTTTTATAATGGGATTGGCCACCCTTTATTTATTCAAGTGATGCTGGTATGATCTAAGTACTATACCGATATTTTATTAGTTTCTTATCTATTGCCTTGGCAGTAAATAACAGCTTTGGTTACCCTGCAGCATGAAGAATGTGAACGGGTGTAAGGCCTGTTCTCTGATTTCCCTTTACATATCCATTAGCTCTCTTCAGAGCAATCTGCTGGCACCCAGGCAAAGCAGATGCCTTCTGCAAGACAAATGGAAAGCAAAGACCATGAAAAAGACGGAAGGTAGACAAAGCCATGACTGCAGTTCATACTATGATCCAGTCAGGAGATGTAGGTGACTACAAGCAGAAGAATAAATCTCATCCTGAAAGTGATGTGAAGTATTTTGACTCCCATCACCTACTGTACCTTTGGTTCAACATGTTCTATTGAGTGACCATGGAAAGTGCTAATATAGAAAGTGACATCTTGACATCTTTAGATTTCAGATAATGTTCAAAGCAGTGGTCTGCAGCCTCTGAAGGGTACCACTCTGTCAGGTTCATGTTTATGGAAATCTCTACACTTCGTAACATACATTTTAGATTTATACAATAGCACATTTTGTGACTGAAGCATGTGATCTACATCAAGCCCTAGAGATGTAGAAATAAAGAATTTTCTGGGACTTACAGTGAAGCAGAAAGACCAAGGAAAATTCTAGCACCAAGTTGAAATGGACTTTTCAAGATGACCTTCAACTGCTTTTGTCACTATCATCCATGCAATATACAAAGAAGATCTGCTATCAAAGACTCCAAGGCCACCACAGGCAGCTAGACAGTTCTGTATAACATCTCAATGTGCTCAGTCATTTGCACTACCATCATACGCAAGTCAAAATTAGGACTGCAGCTTTCTTCTGCTCCCTATTCTACAAAAGGCTGCGCAAATACCTGCGAAAGTTCCCAGTCTTGCAGATCATAAAGAAAAAGAATTCACTCGGTTCTCTGGTGCTTACATATGATCCTAATGATTTCATTCAGATTTTGAACAATTACAAAGGATTGTTTGGACAGAGATCTTTGCAAACAGATATCTAACAGTAAGAGCAGGAACCACAGGGGGCTGTAATACTAAATGGAAAGGGATGGGGTCAATAAAAGGGGCAATATGGCTATACAGACTAACTGTGTGTACCACTATTATCTGAATATCTTCAGATTAGTTTTCTTTCTATAATTTTAAGAAATAACCCGCCCTGTTTACTGAATGTTCTGTGAGGTTGATATCTGGGTATAGTATGTTAAATTACGTGTTTTAAGAATGAATCAAACTCACACCTCTCTGAAATGGATGCTTTTCAAAATTAATGGGAAAATGACAACAATCAATATTGACATTTTAAAAATAAATAACACAAATAAGTGAAGGGAGGAGAAGCAGTGGGCCTTTTAATTTTTGGAGCCTTCAAAAAATCATCTATATGATTCCCCAGTAAACCACATTATATCCTCAATTTTCAATCAAAATGCCTTTGGCAGCACAATATGATTTTAGATTGACCAGCTAATCTATTATTTGAGTAAGCAAATGACTACCAGTTATGATGGTACAGATGACAGAGATCATGCCTTCAAAACACCACCCCTTTTAGAAAAATTATTCTTAACACATACACAATGAGTCTTACGCAAGATGCCTGGAGAGAGACAGACTAATCATAATTGTTTCAGTGAGAAAAATGTACACAGAAGACAGTTCTCACCTCTTTTCTGCTCCTGCCACTGCAGTGACTTTATAATAGCTCTGCGGAAACACAACTGTGCACGCCATAGCCCAGTGTTTCTTTAGGAGACACAGTTGTCTTCTCCACAGTGATCCTCTTAGCTCCCTGGCAGCAAGCTGCTTTCACAGAATCACAGAAGAATACAGGGTTGAAAGGGACCTCTGGAGATCATCTAGTCTAACCCCTCTGCCAAGACAGGTCCACCTAGAGCAGGTTGCACAGGAACACATCCAGGTGGGTTTTGAACGTCTTCAGAGTCAGAGATGAAAAATGCCTGGAGAATGTGGGCATCGATCCCGGTACCTCTCACATGCTAAGCGAGCGCTCTACCATTTGAGCTAATTCCCCACCCAAAACCCCCCTGTTTTGGTGCCATATCCCCAGCTGTGCCTATTCCACCACTGCTCTTGGCTGTTCCAGTGAAGAAGAGGTGCACAATACTTACCACAGCTTACAGCATATTCCTCCTCCAATACTGTTTTACCTCCCTCTTCCCACATGCAGCTTTCTAGCTTCAAGCATAGCCCGTTCTGGGAGCCAGTGCTGCAGAGCTGGCTGAGCTGCCTGCCTGCTTCCCGTTCTGCCTACAGGCAGGATCAGATCCTTGTCAGTCGGGGCATCTGTCCAGCTTGGCAACCAGTCAGTATCATCATTCAGCTCACTACAGGTATGGCCATGACAGGACAAGACAGCTTAGCACTGTACTGATGCAATGTCACCGTCTTTGCTAGAAGGGTTTGGAGCCTCACAAGAATATAGCTGTTCTTTCTGTTGGTTTCTCACATCACTGAGTGTTAACCAAAGCATAGCTCATCACTCTTTCCTAAAGGCAGGCTTCACAGATATCCATAATCGTACAAGTCAACACAGAATCAAAAACAAACAGAACTGACATTGTGTCACTTCAATAAATTCCTGGAGCTGGTGGCATGTAAAAATATGATTACTAGTACCGAAGAAAGATGCCAGGGCAAAGGAATAAGCAGAGAAATGTCCATCTTTCCTGGCTATGCGTGATCAGATGGGGAACTATGGGACGTTTAGTGCAATTTCTGCCAGTAGCACTACCATGGTGACAACCTAGGCATCACTAGACACAGGATAACTTCTCTCGGGTTCATTTTGTCAGAGCCTGTATTTTTGATACTGACTTGAGGACTTGCCAAACCTAAATTATAGAAAACAAAGGCTTAAAACTGTAAATTCTTATTGGCAATATAAGCTATATTAATCATATTGGTAGAACTATCAAAACAATAGCTGTTGCACAAAATCCATCAGCACTTCAGAAAATATCAAACACTTATTTGGATGCATAAATTCGAATTGTTCAGAAGTGATTGGCCTAATGGACAAAAGCTAATAAGACAACCTGGGACTCAAATCATCACCAAAGTCTGCTCCAGTTCTCACTTCTTAAATCCCTTTCCCTCTTGATATAACCATCTAAAGTGCATGAACTAGGAAAAGGAAATACATAGCAATATTCAGCAGCGCTTCACCTCAGCACAATGTACATTGTTGGATTGCATGGCTGTTTTAATGAAGAACTTAATTTCAGAAGCTCTTTTCCAGTAAAGACACAGTATCAGTTGATATAAATCTCCAAAGCTCCACTCATTATGTGGATTACTTAATATAGATGGCTGATAACTGTTTGAAAATTCCCTTGTTTACTAGTCTATGCAAGCCTCAATTCACATGTCTAAATGTATCCCTATTAAGGAAAAGTACTTAAGCATGTGTTTAATTCCCAAAGTCCCAGGCTTAAACGCTTTCCGCAGTAGAGTTGTTGTAACTGTGATTGTCTAAAGAGACTGCTTTCCAGAACTGGGGTGTTTTTTCTGAATGAACGCCACAGCTCATTTTAGAAATATGCGCCTGTCTTACTGAAATAAATGACACAGTGTTTTGCTCCCGTACCTGGGTGAATACCCTTCAGCAGTGCAGTTTAGCCGATGTGTTTACTCCTCACAGCAGCAGCTGTGACAAAGGATCGTTAGTGAATTAAGAATCTTTGGCTTTTCCATGTCATCTGTAATCTTCATTGCAAGATTTCGAAATGGGAGGAAAAAAAAAAGTCATTTTGTAGCTTTCAGACTTCTGGGGATTTCCGTGATTCTGGGAAGAAGTACAATTTTATGGAGCTACACTAGTCATTGTTAATTTAAAATGAATATAAAACCATATTTGAGAGCTAAATTACCTTTTTCAGAACAAGTGTTGCATCATTTTCTGACCATAATTTACATGATTCCAGATTGCAGTTTGGGGACCTAGAAGCCAATTTTTTTTAAACTTACAGTAAAAATTTCTGCATTAACAGCATAGTTTCTGTTCATCAAAGTTCTAATTTCCATTGGTTTTTTTGGTTTGCAGCTCTATAAATCCTAAATGTGCCTTTCATTTAATTTTTCCACACTTTAAGTACATCTGTTCAACATTTGGTTCATGAAATACTAAGAAGTATGTTCTGAAGAAATATTCGCTCTACTTGTCAGCCTACAAAGAAAATGCAACAAATCTGTACTAAAGTTTTTCTTTTCAGTAGCTCACACTTAACCAGCTAACTCCCACACTTACTAAAAAGACATCCATGATTTAATTGACAGGAGGATAGTTCTATGCCAAAAACATTTATTAAAATGTAGATTCCAGTTGCTAACTCTTAGAATCATAAAAGACATTAAACAATATTAGTCTAAAACAATCTATAGTCTAAACAATCTTTAGTCTATTTGGTGATAAGGCATGTCAGGTTAGAATTTATTGAAATAGAAACTGTGTTCTCTTTACTAGCTCTCTCATTAGTTACCTCTTACCCTTTGCGACACCTGTAAACAACCTCTATAGTGGGAGGATGACGTTCCTGCCTATTTAAAAAAGGTCTCCCGCTTTTTTAAAATTAAAAAAATATAAATCAAATTAAATATCTTATAAATAGTGATAAAGAAATGTTAAACAAGGAGATAAACTTATCAATGTCATTTGGTTCTGTTCAAACCCAGAAAATAGCAGAGCAGATGCGGTAAATGCTGGTGGAAGCCATAATAGTTTGGATGAATAAGAATGCAAAGTAGCAATAAATATATTGTACACTCCATAACAAAAATCATGTCAGCTCCTCAGTGATCTACTCCAAGTTGGATCACAAAAAAAAAAAAAAAAGAAAAATAATTTTAACTTGTACCATTCTAAGTTCTGGTTTCAAGTGGGTGTGACATTAGTGTAAATTTTAGTGTAGCTGCTTCTCCAGTTATGTGATGGAATAGCAAAGTTCAGTGCCTGGCCAAGGCACTGACTTTTCTGCAGGATGATATAAAAAATTCTCAACTGTATAAAAACCACAAACCACACCTTTGCACACCAGTCAGGCCAAAAAATACCTGCTGACCAACAGAATACAGAAAAGTTTTCCCTATAAAGCTTCTATACTTTTGTTAAGGCTAAATTGCGAGGATTCTTAGATTGCAACAATAGTAACTCCTCCAAGTAAAAACTCCCTGCTAGATGCAAGAGCCACTGGAGTTCTCAGGTCACTTTGCTACTTGTCAGAAAGTGAAATAAACCCAAGTGCAAGTCTCTTCAGCCAACCTCTTCTTTCTCAGAGCACAGCACCTTCTGGTCCCAGATTGAGTGACTACATCCATGAGCCTTAGAAAAATCAAGATGGATGGAAAATGGAACTGTCTACCTACTTGAAGTCTCACTCAGACTTTGCAAAGGACTGCACTTAGCCAGGTGCCACACCCCAGCCTAAGATCACAGGTTTTGTCCTGACAGGAGAGCTAGACTGAGACTGCAAGATATCAGGGGAAGCTAGACCACATACCCATAAAACAAGACAAAATTCTGTCTTCTCTGGAGGAACAACTGTAACCTGATGTTTGCTGGTTGAAGGTACAGATCCCACTATGACCAGTTTAAGCCGTTTCTCATGTGAAGCCTCTCTCCTGGGTCATTGTTCTGTGTTTCATTTGTAGTGATTTACAAGTAGTGGAAAACTGGGAGCTACGGATTAGAAATTTTCCCAAGGATCTCCGTAACAACTTGCTTTGAGACAACTGGGTTCATTCTCCCTACGTTCTTCTGCAGAGAAAAGTCTCTCTCTTCAGTCACACCCCCTGCAGAAGGCCAAGGAAAAGCTGGTTATTGAGAACAAATAAGAGAGCATGGGATCTTATCAAGCTTGCAGTACTTCCATTGTAGCTCTTTTAACTATGGGTTTATATATTCCCATGGACTCCCATATGTAAGGGATGACTGGATCCCTTCTGAAAGACAGAAATGCACAAAACCAATTCTGTTTTCCTTTCTAGTATGATACATTAAGTAATATCCAGTGAAATGGATCTGTTACCAAGGTCTAAGATATGTTCTCTGGTTATATAATTTACCACTAGACACTGCTGCTTTCTTACTGGAAAACATAAACCTCACCAAGAAAACTAAAAAGAGTGACTATATGAGTACTTGGGGAAACACCATTCCCTTATTTAACAGTCCTGTATGTACTTTTCTTGATAGGAAAAAAAAGCCCAACAAACCAAACCATTTCAGTTATGCCATTCTAACATCATATAAAAATATTTAATTTTTCCCTCCTGGACATAAAGCTGTGGTAACTGATATATTTTTCTTTATTTTGAAGTGTGTGTAGCTGCTCGGAGTAGTAACAGTGCATGCTTCAAGCCTTTTATTTAAAACTGCCTGCTTCCAGCATGTATCAGAAATGGAAAGCACCAAATTGAATTCGAGTAATTCCTGCAGAGGGATTACTCAGAATTCCATTGGACTGTGACTGCTTGTCCAAAAGGTGGATTCTGGGCATCGAGATTTATTTTCTTATTTGGATTTGGCAACATTGTACACTCAACAGATTGATAAATTTCCCTGATCTCCTTTTCCAGTTTTTTTGGCTTCTCAGGCTCCCTTATTAAAAGTACTCTATCCATTTATTAACTTATAAAAAAGAAGATTGTTTTTGGATCGAACTGGTAAAAAGTGCTGGAAAGTTGGTAATCCGAACTCCCCAAATGAAATAGAATTTGCAGACAGATATTACTGTTATGGGAGATAATAAGGAGTAATGGTTTAGATATGAAGCTATTTTTATTTTCCTATGCCGCTAGGTGCTTTATGCTCAGTATCACGGGGTAGTCTGTTACTGAGTTCACCCTTGGGAAGCAATGATGAAGAAAACTCTAAAAGATTCAAAGAAACTGTTCTGAAGGGGTTCCACAAAGGTTCAGGAGTCTATTCATCGGCTTCCTATTTGAAATACCTTTTTATTCTTTACCCAAAAGGTAATGCTACTGGAAGACTCCCTCAAATAGCTCATCCACTCAGCTGCTTTATAAGCACAACTGGCCTTACAGGTATTAAGGCCTGGAGAAAAAGGGTTCTCTGTCTTTTCTCATCACACCCTCTAAGCATCCACTTGGCCCCTTAGAGGTGTCATCGCTTCCTACAGTAAACCTTCAACAATCAGTCTATATTCTTAATGAATCTCAACATTGTTTGCACTGGCTGACATACACACTGTAGAAGGGCAGTAAGCTGACACACATCCCTCTGAAAAAAAATAAAATTAAAACATTCAGGGATATCTCAGATCCATGGTTGGCTACTTGCATGAGTGCCAGTAGAAATACTGACTTGCTTCTGAAAAAGGGAGCCATATGGGCAGACACACTTCAATATAGACACTATTTAGGACTGCTCAGCTATCCTGACTGTTCTCTGAAGAAAGCTTTCTGGATGGCATGTTGTCCTAAGCAGCTCCTACTGAACTTCCATCTGATGTTGGTTCTGCCCAACAATTCTTTTCCCTTCATCCATTCCTTCCTGGTACCATCTACAGAAGCAAGGTCACCTAGGTGGGAGGTCCATTTAATTTATTATTCAAACATTTAGAAAAGTACAGGTCCAGTTTAGATATTTGGTGAGCCAACAGTCACACTACTTTATTGAAAGTACAAACATTTTAATAGTCAATGTTTAGCCTCACAAAATGTAATCCTGGTAATTTTTCAGTGTTCCTTATTGCTTTAATTTTCTGTTACCATTTAGCCCCCAATACTAAAGGTTTCTGGATTACAAATTACCTGAAAACCACAACATTTAATGACATTAGATTAAACTTACTAGATTTTTTTTCCCTTCCAAAGCTAAACATAGTATAAATTCTTTTTAAAAATTTTTATAGCACATTTTATGCTTTGAGAAGCACTGAAAGTACATGGCTTCCACCAAGCACACGTGACTCAGAGGAATAAAAACTGCAGTTAGGCTTGTAAAAAGCATATTATTTTTAAAGCCCTAACCCAATGTAGCGGAAAAGTCTTGTATGTCTTTACCTCTTTTATAGGAGAATATTAAGTGCAACCCCAACCCTTTATAACAATGTATCATCTGTTTCAAATTGGAAGGAAATCAACTCTCTAATATGGTAAAATAACATATAAGTTAATTTTCTAATTGAACTCTCTGGTCTTGGACTGCTTGCAATAAACCTTGACAATCTGAGACCCAGGCAAGCTCTGGTATTTTGGAGAGCGGATTGAATGTTACTAATTATATATATAGTTGACTATTTCCACCAGTATAAAGGAAGAGCAGTTGCCTGCATACTCAACATTCAGTGAAAAAAAAACACACTAATGCCACATTATCATTGAGAACTGAAACCTACAGTATTCAGGAAATTCTGAGCCCTGGTTTTCATAATAATTACAGCTCAGCATCCTCCTCCCATGAGAACCAACTGAAAACTCATCATTTGCATAGGACAGGACTTTTCAGACACTTGTAGCCTTTGGGTTTTCCACCCCCAGACAGTGTTAATGAGAAACCACAGTGGAATTCAGGTGCCTCTGAGCCAGCAAGATTTTGAATGACGTTCTGGAAAAGGAAAATTTCACACTAGTTTTAGTGGTATAGGCTTGTAGGGTTATATTATAGCTATTCAAAGCCTGTTCTCCTGAGCAATGGGGGCATGCATGGTACGTTCCCCTGTCCTTGACTGCTTTATTACAGATTATTATTATGAAGTGTGTGCACTGCACCACAATATGCAGTGGAGAAACCATGCACAAACACTAGAGAGCGAACAGCTTAGGAGATTTGAACTCTCCATTTTCACAGATGTTGGCACTCCAACATTCTCCCCAAAGGTTGCAGGCACTCAGCATATTTAACAAATAAGACTGTGGTATTCAAGGTATATGAGGAGGAAGAAAACTCTATTCCTTGCTGAAAGACCATTCCATCTCCGCTCAACAGCCACCCAAGGTGTAAACCACATGCCCTCACCTGATGCTCTCCTCTGTGCATTGGAACATCACTTCAAGAGGGAGCTGCCAGCAGAAACAACCCTGGCAAGCCATATCATGAAGGTAACATGGAATTAATCCTATAACTGCCGATAATTTATCAAGCATATATGAAAATGGACTTCAGTTAGAAGGAGGGAAACCGTATTCAAATGGTCACGCAGAAAAAAAATAGTACAGGAATGCATGTGTGTGAGTTACTTTATCTTATGTAGAGCTGAAAAAAAAAATTATTTTTCCTCTAGCCACTAGAGGAAAGGCCTCTAGTCTGATAGACAGTGGCCAAGTACACTGTTACCACTTAAAGTCCCCCAGTTAGCAGGAAAGGTCTCATTAACATTGTATATGTATATTGGCTCACATTTGGCTTACTCTAGCCCAAATTTAGAAAAGAATTTTTTTTTTCCCTGAGATCAGTGATCTTTGGTTACATCATGGCCAAGGCTTATTCCCAGTTTCCGTTCCAGCATCAATCTAACAAATCCAGACTTCAATGGTGGGTTTAAACAAGCTTCAACCATGAGAAGAATGTCTTTATTAAAATATGAATATGTAGGCTTGTAGTCTGTGCAACTTGGTTTTCCAAAACAAAACTTATTTTTTCTCTACAAAAATGAGACAGTCCCAGAACTAGTCCAAAAAAAATATGAAGGGGTTCACTGATACAGTTGGTAATCTGCTCCATTCTTCTGAGGGACTTATTGTGGTACGAAACCATTACCTACATCTTGCAAAAGATGCAGACAAAATTTATTTCTTCTTCATCCAAATAAGGAAAAAAACAGGGGGGTTTGCGTGCTAAGTTTTCTTAGAATAGATCCCCTGAAACCATCATAATCTCTTGCATACCTTTGTAAAAATAAAGTATGATTTTATTTGGACAGACAAGTAGATATACCCTTTAAAAACTGAAAGAAAAAAAAGAGTCTTTCTTAGCACACTACCCTGCTGGGCTGAACTAACCCATAAGTTTACACAGTAGATGGCAAAATTAACAGTCAAGATTCTTGAAATGCATGGAAGAGAATTAATCCATGATGACAGCTTCAGAAACAAGGTGTGTGAGAGAAAGTGGACATCTGACACATGCATAAATAATTTCTGTGGGCAGGTACTGACCGTGTGCTTCTCCATTTCCCCATTCAGAAACTTGTACCTCTAAGTCAATGAGGCTATTCATGAGTTAATTTTCCAGGTCTTCACTCATTTGGCTCTCCCCTTTCAGTCACAGTTTACCACTGGAATTTATTTAATAGGCATTGAGAGATATACTCAGCTTGCAAGCAAATAGTGTAAGATGTTTAAGCAGCTCTAATACACATTCTGTGGGAGAAAAAATTAATAGGTGAGAACTAACTCCAGTCAAACTGGACTTTAAAGCCCTTCCCCTTTGAAACTTGTGGCTTTTAATACCTTATCATAAATGCAAAAATATCCCTGACGCACTAATATATCTGAGCTCAACCTGGGCCAGGAGGACCAACTAAGTAATTTTTCAAGGTCTCTTCTACTGTTACTCTCTACAACCATTTCAAACAACAGACTTGGAGTTCAGCTGAGTAGATGTTCTCATATCTTTAAAACAGTTCTCTACTCAAAAGGAAAAGTTAGTCAGGAAAGCCTAAGGACTCATATATAGTTCAATCTTTGTCTAAACAGAGAAGGCAGAAAAATATAGGAGTACCTGAATGGAAGAAACCAGGCAGAAGGGCTGCATAACCTCACTAACTCTCAAGCAACTTCTGTCCTGGTGGTGGATGTTACTAAACTTTCCTCTGCTGAATCTCCACATTTGCTGGCTGAGTGCTGTCTGTGGACTTGGCAAACATGCCTCAAATGAGCAGTGTTCCACCATCCATGGATTTAAATCCCTAATAGAAATTCATATGTTTTCTTCTTTCTCCTTCCCCTCTCCGGAATTTCACAACATAAAATTCAACTCCATAACTTGTGATAGGGTCCTCCCCTTAAAACTCAGAAATGGCTCTGGTAACTCAAGTCTGACACAGATGGATGGGACAGCAGAGAGTACTATACTTATGTTGCTATCTTTACCAAAAAA
>JAOXJM010000041.1:6976593-6987142 GCA_026413425.1 Tringa solitaria
AGGAAGGCAGGGAGGTTAAGAAAGAAATACATTATGGCTTGGGTATATGAAACACAAGGTCAGTAGAGAGTACAAGAGCTGAGATGGCAAGAAGCCAGAAGTCAGGACAGAGCAAACTAGTGACAACCAGCGTTTGAACAGGAAGGCACAGTAACCAAAAAAAAATCACACACCAAGAAGCAGAACTGTGCAGACAAAAGGAGAGAAAGGGAAGTAGACTCACACAACAGAAACCTGAAACGCAACCAAGAAACATGCTAAAAAGTGAAAAGTACCTGGCAGGGCTCCCTTATATACTCAAAGATGAGGCTACTCATGGGCTACCCCTCAGCCAGGTCCCATCTCATCACCCTCTGCAGACACCGACGGTTTCCAGCTGCAGCTCTGATGGCCTCGAGACAGCTTGCCAGGGGCTGTCTCAAGGTGCTCAGGTCAGTGATCAGCGATCAGGTGCTCAGCTGCAAGTGATGATACAACTGCTAAACTAAGGCCTCCGTCGTGACTGGGCTCTCCAGAATCCAAATTATTAATGAATAATGTGAAAGGCCCTTAATATTTCTTAACAAAAGGTAATATGTTCACAATGTCTTCTTTCACATAATGTCAGAATTTTTATGGGCAGTGGATCTTTAATTGAATGGTTTCTTTTTTCTTTCTTTTTTTTCCTAGCAGAAATACTATGGGGCAATCCAAAACAATACGTAATTTAGGCACTCTCACCTGTCAATATAGATCCAAATTAATGACACTGAAAATCTCAAAGCAACAAGTCAACAGTACTAACTATGAAAACCAAGCCTGATACCTTTTTTAACTTATTTTAGAACAAGTGCTCTGACTTTGCAGCCGGAACTGCAAGACAATGTCACAGAAACGAATAGCAACCTCATGAAATATACCCCTTTTTATTAATTTTTATGATATTACTTTTTGCCTCTACTTGACAGCACACAGTACCTCAACCGTTTTACAACTTGGCCACCAGGCCAATCCTGTCTGGCCTATTCTCTTTGAATTAGTAAGAGTTTCTTGCTAGCAAATGCAACAGGCAGAAATCCTTCATCACACGTGGTCAGTCCTGCCAAAGCCAGTGCAACGATTGGCATGGACAAGAACTGGGCAGGCTGTCCCCACTGTGCCTTGTCTGAGATGGTTATATGTACGGTGTGTTAGCTAGATCAATAGCGTGTTTCATGAGACAAAGATTATTAAAACTCACATCTGAGGTTTTTCAACATTCTTTGTGGGCTTCAACCCCTATTTACTCCAGTGAAAAGCCAGATTAACTCCAGTTTAGAAACATGAAAAGATTCTATTCCTATATGTAAAAGAGCTACAATATGCTAAAAAAGGTCAAAGCGATAATCCTCTGTAGAAAAGAAGAATGCAAACAAATATCAGCTAATCAAGGAACACATGCTGTTTTTCAAGATGCTAATATAAAGATTAATAGCTCTTCTTTGACATCCAAGAGCCTTTGGAAACTCTTCATATTAAAACACTTTGTAAATCACTTTTAGAGAAAAAGCATTCAGGGAGCCCCACTTAATCAAATTAACTACTAGGGAACCTTGATAACATTCAATAAGACTGCACGTGCTTAGAATTCTCATCACCGTTCCTGGGATATGTAATTATTTATGCTGCTTTACACCATTTTGCATTGCTGTGGAGCCTTGAGAGAGAATCAGAAACGGTCAAGAAGACTGTTCATTCCCCTTGTGTCTGCTCATCTTGGACCCCGTCCTGGTCCCAGTGAAGTCAAATGATTCCCAATGAATCCCTGGCAAAACTCCCAGAGACTGCACCAGGAGTAAGAACAGACACACAAGGCCTGATCCAAACCCCACTGAAGATGATGCAGGACTTTCATTCTTTTCTAAGAGGTTTTGGATCAGGCCCCATCCACAAAACTTGTTTAGAACCGCTGTTTTAATCAAGGCGTAAGGAGGCACAGAACAGATTTCTGTCCTCCTTCGTGCTACTGACAGACAAAGGCTTCTGCACGGCTTCAGTCGCTCACTGCAAACTGTAGGTGCATGTGAAGTGATTGGCCTTGTCTCCATGGCCCATGGAGGAGGTTCATGTCTGAAACCAAGCATACAAACAGCAACCACAGGGCAGCACAGTGTGGAGGGGAGCTAAGCCCAGACGAGGCAGAGCGTAAAACCCAGAGCCCACAAGAGGAGAGCTGCCACATTCTCCTCTCCATTCTGCTGCTCTGTGCATTCTCCAGCATCAGGAGCCATGCAAACCATCATAGAAGCCTGTCCAAACCCTATCATGGTCCCAACCTCCCTAGTATCATTTGCTGGACAACCTCCCAATGTCTACACAAGAGCTAGCTAGAGGAACCTCCGTAAATGACCTGCTAGCTGTCTGCAGTCTGTGCTGCTGGGATGTGGAATATTTATCTCATATCCACTTTGGTGTCTCCCACACACTTCCTGTACTTTGTTTCCCGTGACTTCAGGATTCGGTCCGTAAATGACATCAAATTTAAACTGACATCTTATTTGAGGATATAATTAACACAAAAAAGTTGCAAATCTTTGAATCTCAGGCGCTCTTAAGAATTGCAAAGCTGTGGAGTCCTGAGCTCCCATAAATTTTGCCACTGACTCATTGAAAAGTGTGAGCAGGCCTTTAGCCTCCCCATAATAATAATAATAACAACAACATAATTTTTCCAACTGCAAAATAGGCATGTTTTTACTGCATATATCAGGGAATCTTCAAGATGACTTGCAAATTGTTTCAAGTATATAAAGCTCTACTTACAAATGCTAGGTTTCCTTCTTTGGACCTACATCTGTATTTGGATTCTTAAATCCTGGGATATGTTCATCTCTGTAGTTTTGCTTTGGCTAGGACACAGAATTAAAGTTCTGGGTTGTTGGCATTCTGCAGGAGTACATGGAAAAACACAACCAGAAACTCAGAAGGTGACAACAATATTTTACCCCATCTGCAATTCCCACAACTGACATTAAAATATGCAGTGATGTATTCTTTACCAGTATGCACATAATCATTTTGGGGTCTGATGTTCCTCCCACTGAAATACAAGAGAGAAATTATATATCATACATAGTGAAGATTTTGACATTTGATTCCTCCCACATATTTGAATGGGAGGAAGGCATTAAATGCCAAAACCAAAAATGAGCATACAGAACCTATCCCTCAAAACTGTAATTCATTGCGAGGCACGGCACTCGTTGTACTCTTACACTGACCTCCATCCCACACAATGCAAACCCAGTGGTTGTTCTCCAATTAAAAGGACAATTTTTGCTATTTGAAATGGTGCACACAAGACTGATGTTCTAACACAGCTTCTTCAAGGGTATGTAGTTTAAAAAAAATAAAAAATCCATTATTTCAATTTCCCTCCAACTCTAATAATTCATTGGACATTCTTTTGTTAGTAGAATTCCTCTTTTCAGGTTCATATCACAGACAAGCTGAAATCACTAGAGAACCCCTGATTACAGATGAGTAACTATTAACATGGGCGCCTACAGTATGTATACACGGGCACAAAACTGTGCATATGAGAGGTTTTATGTAATTTATGCCCTGTCTCTGTAATCTACAGTTGGAAGTGTTCTTGTTTATACTATGTAAATTCCCATCGCTTCCCTTTAAAACACGCACTTCTGTTGATAACAATACATGCTCAGGAAGTTCACCCTGTCTACTGTATCCACACATTTTAATATTAGCATATATGGGCATTAACTTCACCACCAAAAGGGGTTGATGTTTGGCTAACATCTCAATTTGAAGCTGCACTAATCAGTTTTAAGATGCTATTTTTGTTTTTTAGAAAAAGGAAACAAAGCATACCACCAGGCTTCATGCCAAAATTCCCTTTCTACTTCTCCTCCTGCTTTCATTCTGCTTCAACGCTGCAGGAGCCTGACATTATCTGCTGTAATCTGCATCTGCAGGATGCTACCATGACATAGACAGAAAGCAATATCAGACCCTCCACCATGGATCAGGTCCCAGCGTTTCTCAACATCTTAAGGGTAGGGTCTCCTCTTTATGACAGCTAAAAACTGCCATAGCCCCTTTACCATTTTACAGACAAAAATAATGTATCTGCAATATGCTTCCATAATTTACTTATGTGTTTGCTGTGGCTGGCAAAAAGCACTCTGAAGAGTAACGACATGAACAGGTAAAGGAAGTGATGATTTTGTTGGTTTCAGCTCCTCTGTCATATGTCATATTCTCTTTTACTCCCCCAGGTTTGGAATCACACAGTAAATGCAGAAATACTATGCACATCGAATATCCCTTCCATTTTGCTCTCATTGCATCAAATTTCAAAAGTTACACAAATCTGGCAAATCAAGATTTAATGAGGAGATCTCCAGGACTTGCAGAAAGTGACAGTAACCATGCAGTAGAAGATCTCTACTGGGTCAGCTCTGAGCTGACACGCATGTTGATATGTAACTGCTGTGACACTGCTGGAGTTTCAACACTGTCTTTCCAAACAAACTGTGGTCCGTATGAGCTCTTGGAAGGCTCTCAAAACACACCATTATTGTAAATTCTGAGCCTACAAATTGTGTATCAATGGAATGCACCAGTTCCAAGAGCAGTACCTTTACCATAGAAAGCATCTTATGGAAGAAACAGTTTTGGTGCACCATCGACACCCACTGCCTGTGCCGAAACTTGAGCAGAATCTGACTCAAAAGGTCGCTGACAGGCATGGTGTAATGCTTTAATTTGAGATAACATATAGAAATTAAGGAGTTTAACAGTCATGCTGACATACAGGAGATGTTCAGAACTTCTAAAAACCAGCTCAAACTGACATTATGACTTAACTAACAACTAAGATGATAAGATCAACTAAGGTACCTGAATTTTAAAATTTGGATTATATTGCTGTTGAATATTGTTGAATTATTATTGGGATAATGTATTGATGAATTGCTTGTCTCACCTAAAATGTTGGCTTAAGACAAACAGTGCAATTTCTCTGAAAGTGTCAAAAAATATCTTTTCTTGGACTGTTTGTCTTGCAAGTTAGAATTCTGTTAAAGATCCTTCCCCATGTCCTCCAAAGAGCTTTCAAAATCCAACCAGGTTCTCAAATACAGATGTTTACAAAGGGATCACTACAGCAGTATATGTATTTATACAAACACATGTTGGCAGTTGGTTTTCTGTATCTGTTCCACATCAGAAGCGGGTGAATTCTTCCACCACAGGGATAGAATATCTCACATAAGTAAACTGAACCTCACTGAAGTGGTTTGGGACAGAAGAAATTAAATGAGCAAAGCACTGCACCAAATATGCTCTTTGGGGTAAATCATACCCATTTCTGGAGGTCTTCTATCTGAAAAGAGAAAGATGTGGATTTGGACCACTGCGAAGTTTGGAAGAATCACTCAGAACATGAGTTGAGTTCTGTAACCACAGCCAACATCTGTTAAGCTTCTTTTTAGGAGCAACTATTGGAGATGTAACCAAAATGTCCCACTAAGAGAACACGTGTCCTCATCTGAAACCAATACTAGATTTCCAGCCTATCCAACGTGCATGTACGTGCAACAATAAAATGCAGCGATAGAGAGACAGGCCTCTAAATTAGTGTAAGAATAATCATTCTGAACACATACATAAACAGTTCAATTCTCAGAGGAGATAACGCTGGTTCTTTCACTTTCAACTGTCTGGATATAAGAAAATCTCAAACAGTAGCTAATCTTACCAGATGTATTCATTCTAAATCACTAATTGCATTTTTTATTTGAAACTCCCCTCTTTTCTTGCCAGACACACACACAACCCACAACTTTATAACCTGATTTAGAGCAAATATGTAAAGCTGCAAAACAAACAAGAAAAGGAAAAAAAAAGCACTATAACGTTCTTCAAGCAGCAAAAAGTAAAGTCATGCAGCAAATCTGTGACATTATTGGAAATGTACAAAGGCTAAAGGGCTGCAAACCAGAAATGAACTGAAACATGACACAACCCTAACATCCAGCTGCACTTACGCGTTACTGGTAATGAAAGCACAGAGCACTCTGGGTATTCCCATTTTTCCTCTTTCTTGATGAAAGGTGATATGGGCAGTCTGTCTTCCACCAGGAGATACCTGCCGTGGAGACACTAAGACATTTTTTTCCGGTGCAAACCTCCTTCCCCCCCATCCCAAATCACTTTCTCTTAGCTCAGGTATATAGTCACTGTTCGCAGAAGTGAAACATTCAGTACGCAGCTGATGAGTTCAAATAAAATTCTGCTATAAACTATATTCTATAAATGCACAATAGTATTCTTTGACAAATTGAAACCATCCTTCTGGCCACCTAAAGACAAACAAATTCAAAGAACAGATTATTCTTTGCACTGATATTAGTCATGTATACAAGGCATTATGAGAAAAGGCATGCTCAAGAGGTGCTGCAAGCCCATACCTGAGGCAGCTCCGTTACCACGCAAAGGGAACACACACAGTTCTGTAGGACATTGAGTCCCAAAAGAGCAGCATCATTTGAAGAATAAATTTCTTCACTTTATTTGGTCTGTAAGAGATTTAGGTCACTTCATAAACTTAAATCACAATAATAAATGCTAATTATTTTTACCAATTGACTTAATACAGGCATATATTCATATATTTTTGCATAAACAGCTAAAGTTTAAAATTCTCATCTACAATGTTTACAGTGTTTATAACTTTTCTTCTCAAGACCTAGGAAAAAAACATTAACCAGGTAAATCTTCTTACTGTTATGGAGGAAATCATTGGTGTTCTACCTACTTTTCAATCACGTGTTATGAAGTTAGATCACAAGCTAAAATGCAAGTACTATGAAGGTTGCTGCAGTTTAATTGCTTCCTTAGGGATTTCCCTGGCATGGGGAAGTCCCCAAGTGGAATGGGGTTGATCTCCTGCTATTACCGCAAAGGACACAATATAATGGCATGAGCAGGGTCAGCAAGCTGCAACATCTGGCCACCTCCCAACTGCTGTGTCTTCTGCCCTGGATCAATAACCTAGCTGGTCCAGAGCACAGTTTACTGGAAGGTCACATACAGCCAGCCTTGCAAGATCCCACCCATTTCATAGAGTCTTTGGTTTAGGGTTTAGCCTCTTTACAATCCTTTTACTCTTAGCTGTTGTTTTCTTTGGGAGAAGGGAGAGGATGGGAGAAAATGCTGGTCAATAATGAACCATCCCTACAGTAAGAATCCTTTTACTTGGATAAAATACACTGTTGACTTTGGGGCAAAGCCTCCACACCATTCCATATACTAAGAGATTAAAACCCAGTATTCCAAATAGTTGCTTTGAGGTTGCAATAATTTTCAGCTCAGCTCAACACCTGCCATGAAGTGGTTATCCACCTTACCACAGTGGAGCACTGTTCCCTTGTAATTTATTTTGATAGGGAGCAAGGGACAAGCCAGAAAAGATTCCATCACATTAATGAAATTACAATGTGTAATGATCACATTTAACTTGCTGTTAATGATTACAAGCACATTTGATAAGTGTACACTGTAAAACCTCTCAATGGGATGCTGACAATAGTGAAAGCAAAGCTTTTCTGCTTACAAATGCAAATATAGGCATATGTCGTACGAGAACCAATAAAAATATCACACCTGTACACAGATCAAGAAGTTGCCAAACTCATTAACAGTTTTCTGCATTGCTAGGCTAGGGCAGATCAATCTTCTGCCTCCATGCCAAGAAATTAACCCTTTAGTTCCCATCGCCTTTTTTAACAATTTGTTGGAAACAGATCAGAAGAGAAACTGTTGCAGCCTCTCACCGTGAAAAAGCCCATGGATTCATATTCTTCTATTCCCCCCTTACTCTTGCAATTTCTTCTTCTGCAGCCTGCCCACTCTTCTTCCCCTAGAAGTGCAGAATATATGACAGAGGGCCAACATATTCTTTTCTTGGCGTCTCACTCTTGCTCAGATGCCTCCTTGATGACATCTAAAGTTGTTTTATACCTCCTTCAGGATGGATTTAAAGGATGTCAGAGGGGAAAATGAGCTCTAGTTTACAAACTATCAACCTACTATCTATCAACCTACTGCTGGTGAGTCTACTGAGGTTAAGTCAGGTTTTGAAGTGTTTTCATTACCAAGAACCTATTTGATCTGGTATTATAAAACCATCTAAATATTTTTTTTTCCAACCTAAAACATGGCTCTATTTGCAGTGAATAGAAGAAAACACTCACCCAGAAGATACCTCGATGGAGAAATTGTACTTGGTATCTATGGGTATCATATTGATTGATTTCCATTTTATAGGTGGAAACATATCTGGCCTAGCTGCGACCATAGGCATCCAAGAGCTTCTAGCAACAGCAGAACTACAGATAATGTCTTTTCTGTTACCTCCATATTAGTGTCCTATCTACTGGACTGTACTACTTATTCTCAGTTTGTGCTGCAAATGCTACTTATTTTTTTCACTGAAACATCTCTGGCTAATCTATCTCAGCAAGGCTTTAGCCTGGAACACTACTCTCTGGGCCTTGCAAGTTTTCTAAACACTCCATTGTTGTTAATGGATCCCAATTTGTGTCTGCCAGGCATGGATTCAAACCTAATGGGGTGGGTAAAGAAGGACCTCATCCTTGCAAGAACAATCTGCAATACAATCTTACAATACAATCTGTATCATTTGGCTCAGCATGACGTTCCATTGATTTTATTTTTTCTGCACAAAAGACACTCCCATACCAAAGATAGATTTCAGAAGTTTTCAATTTTATAATAAGCATCATCCCATAACCTTCAGGTCTCCTGAGCTGCCTGACAAATGATTGGTCTGTGTGGAAGCCCACCATTTGAATGTCACACACGAATAACTGTGAGTTATCAGAAATGACTAGGATTTCTAAAATGGATCACAAGGCTTCAGTTAT
Organism: Tringa solitaria; assembly: GCA_026413425.1. NCBI lineage: Eukaryota > Metazoa > Chordata > Aves > Charadriiformes > Scolopacidae > Tringa > Tringa solitaria. The sequence continues at coordinate 6,985,527 of JAOXJM010000041.1, forward strand.
TTACAGGTGTAAATTCCTGTCTTCACAACTTATGCTGCAACAACAGTGGAAGGACTTCCAGTAAGAGGAAGTAAAAATAAATAAACCAAAACAAAAAACACACAACAGTATAAAAACAAAAATGCATTTCAATTTTTTGTTCCAAAAATAAACATGAAATGTATCTCATATTGTTTAAAAAATATCTTAAAACACGAGTTGTACAAACATACTTTCAGTCAAACCCTAAATGGTTTTAATCCTCAGCCAGAACTCTCAATAACTGTTATTGACTATTGCCGTGAGCCAAGTCTTCTTAGCAAGAGTCATGGCCACTCACAGGCGCATGAGTTTACATCCAGTGTTGACTTGGAAATGGGGGGAGGTGGCTCTTACCTGCTCTTCTTTCTTCTTGATCCAGGGCCAAGAGTGTCTCAGCAATGCCATTTGGAAGATTACAGCTTCCAGTTCACATGGTCTGCTTTCTGAGATGAAGATCAGACTCTGTAATCCCAAGACCATCTTCAAAAATGTCCTCAGAAGCTTTTCTAGGACAGTTTTCTACTTTGTGCTTATCCAAAAGCGATTAAAAAAATGCAAAAGAAAATTGAGTGGATCAATAGACTGATTCTAAACTAGCATCTAGTCATTATTTAAACGTCCAGAACTTAGCAGTTTAGCAGAACTTAGACTTGAGAGTGGGAAAAGAATAGCAAAAACCTGCAGAAATAAGCAAGATGAAAATCAATAGAGTTTTAAAGGCTATTTTTAACAGATTTAGTATAAAGTCTCCTCCTTTTATCTTTTTTTTTTTTTAATTTTGTAGTTATCTGACATCTACCCAGCCAGGACCAAAATTTTCAGCGTGCAACCAAAGAGACTGTGAAGCTGACATGGAAACCGATTCTGTTCCTAAGAGAGCTACTTCAAAGAGACTGATATTAGAAAGAATGCCTCTAGTGCACCTAATGTCCTAGCCCTCAGTCCTCAGCATGAATTCTACTTGCTCCTTAACTGCAACGTGTCTGGCGACTGAACGGTTTTCCCAGTAATCAGTCAGCCAAAGCATTAAACCGTCATAAGCAATATGGCCATAATCAGTCCCTGTTTCAGTGTTTTTTTCTGATGTCAGAATAATTTAGATGCCCGGATATCTGAAGCAGCTGTGCCAATGAATACGTGAGCAGAGAAAAACACAGCTGCTTTCCAATTCAGGAACACTGTTCTGGATTTTCTTAAACATCTGGTAAATCAGATGTTCCTTTAAGGTCCAACGTGATGGGTATCAATAAACTTTTATCTTGCCTTTATGCAGGTGGAGATAAGCCTCACACAAGGTCTGAGGGCCTAATGTTGACTCTAGTCAAGCCTCATTGCATGGAAAATACCTACTTTTACATCAAGGATACACTTACAAATAAAATTAGTGCCTCTGGAAAACGGCAATTATTTACTCATTTAAAGACTGCATTGTACTAAGGTAATTATTTCAGCGTAGAAGCATGACTTTTATCATAGAATCATAGAATGGTTAGAGATGAAAGGGACCTTAAAAATCATCTCATTCCAACCCCCCTGCCATGGACACCTCCCACTAGACCAGGTTGCTCAAAGCCCCATCCAGCCTGGCCTTGAAC
>JAOXJM010000041.1:7003541-7016275 GCA_026413425.1 Tringa solitaria
TATTTTTTTCTTTTGTTTCTTTTCACCATATCTAAAGCTATTTTAATTTATAATAATGGTACATTTAGGAGCTTTGATACCTTTCTGGAAGTCATCAGAAAACTTAAAAATTAGATGTGATTATCTTGAAGTCTAGATTAATATATGTCTATTCCCTTCCTAACTACCCATCCCCAAAGCAGGACTAGATTTTTAAAGTCCTGTAATATATATTCACCTACAGTTGATAATTAGCAGCGTGTGCTTGTTACACTTTGAATCCCATCAAATGAGATAATGAATTTTTATAATTTGGTATTATATAATATTCTGAGACAACAAGTATGTAATCTAAGAATTTCAATCAGGAATATTACATCAATATTTATCCATTTGCAGCTGTCTTCAAGATAAGACACTTTGCCCTTTGATTCCATCTTTCTTTCTAATTCTTATGCACTGCTTCCATGCAGTCCAGTCTTCAACCTTTTGATCTGGAAGGAAACTGTTCTTTTATGATAATGTACATTCTGAGTTTTCTTGATGGATTTATTCCAAAGTGTTAGTAAGATATGCAAGATCATGGTCTGGGCCCAATGCCTGTTTCAGGAGGTCAGTGTGGTGTGCAGTTAGATGTAATTCTGGACCAGAAACTGAGCAGAGAACATGATACAGCAGGCAAAAGTCAGGGAGAGTTCCTTTTTCAGAAGTTTTATCAACGGCATCTTCTTTGTTTATGTGCTGACATGGCATAACGTGCTTTTGAGAGTGAGGATGAATCATTGCATGACTTTTTCCATTGGTAAAGTATTCTCAGAGAGAGAGAATAATGAATCTTTCCCCACTTCGCCTCTTGCAGTGGATACATCAGCATACATCAGCAACTAATTTGAGGATTAAAGATGCTCAAAACTTTTGGGATGGATATCTGCATTTCTTGGGCCAATTCTTTGATGTGATTTAACCTCAGGGGAGTAAATAAGTATTAGCACCCATGCTGAGAAAATCCGATGGGCACAAGGCGTTTTGGGACAGATCTAACCAAGAAAGTCAGTGCACAAGGAATGTGAATTTATAGAGTACTCTCAGTCTACACTAAATCTGCACATGGAAAAGCTTTCTGTACTGAGAGCACTTTGAGCCTTTCAGCCATCATGTCATGTGTACCATGAGCATCTGCACAGCTACCTTGAAGAAGACAGTGAGTTGCAGACCTATACCTTATGTTACTGCATGCTCCTAAAGAAAGCCCATCGTTTCACACAGCAGGCTTACCTTAAAGTAAGCTGTAGGCTTTTACCGCTTCCTGTTCAGGAGTGACCCAAAGATAAGGAAAGGCATGCAATTTAGCAGTAAAGGTCTTATTGAAACTCCATGTCTTTTCAGAAGTCCAACTTTTAGCCCAGTAACAGCTTTCACTGTAACTGTCTGTACTTTTGCTGCTCCAGACCTTTGAACTGCATGCTGGTTACAAAATTTGCTGTTTTGAATAGGGCATGAAGATGGATTTGAAACAGCAGTTGGTGACAGCAATGCCTACCAGTTTACTAATTTGAGCATCTATCTGAAAGGTTATTTGCTTGTGTACCTTAAGGCATTGCAAAAGCCATCATGGGTATTATGTGAAGTTCCAGTGTATATACCTTTTGTAATACACATTAGAGAAAACTTTAAAAAGTTTAGGCGAACTTTTAGAACCAAAAATTTCCAATATACATATTCTCAGTCTGCCCAAAGCATGTAGTGCACTGTTTTGGCTTCCTTTGCTTGTAAAATATTTTTTTACAAAGACCTCTTAAGGCATCAGTCACCAGACGACTAATGCTTTAGTCTAGCAATTAGAGTTTAAATCCCACTAATTTTAGGTTTTCCTAACCTCAGCCTGCCCTAATTCAGCAAAAGGAGACTGGCCCATGTTGAAACATTAGCAGGATCCAGGGAAACCAGAGAATAACCTTAAATATTTTCTACAAATATTCCCTAGTCTAAACTCTGGCCCCAACAACTGGATTCTTAATTCTAAGACGATTTAAACATGAACATCAAGTTCTCAAAAGAGCTATGTTGAAAGAAATCTGACTTTCTTATGCACAGAATGCCTTGACTTCAGAAGTGGCTGTGGTTAACACAAACATTAGCTTAGCGTGCCATTTGCTCGCTCTGTTGTCAAAGAGAGGGTGATAGACAGACAGTCTTCAGATTGTGTCTTAAATTTTCTGGACAATATACTACACTTAGTTGTGTTGCATGTTGTGAAGTCTCAAAGACAAAGTCTCAAGGAGGAAAACCGAAGCATTCACTCTTCTCAGGCAATCCAAGATTTAGTCTATGCACAGCAGTTCCACCAGGACATTTGTTCCGAAATCCTTCTTGACTGAACTGGTGTAATTTCTCTGTGAAATTCCAGAAAAGAAAATCTAGCAATTACAAATTTAACACCACTCATTCTGAACCTGCAGTTGAATTTTCTGCCTGTTTACCAACTATGCAACATTTCTGTGCTGAGAGTGACAGCTGTAGGAAAGATGCTATTCATAAAGAGAAAGAACCATAGGACATAAAATCGCATAATTCTTGTATTTCCTTCTCCTGTGGATTGCTCAAGTGGCAGTGGCCCCTCCAGCCTATAAAACTCCCCTCTTACCCTCCTTCTGCTCTGCCAGCCTGGTCGCTGTCTACCTCTCACTTGAAACTGAGGGCTGATTTCAAACCCTCTCAAGCCTGACTGGAAAACCATATGTTTTTCTCTGATGTGTCATTTATGATGTTCATTTAGTGGGATTTAAATGGAGCCTTGCTCTTACAGCATGAAGGAAAATAAAAGTACAGGAAGAGTCTATTGTTTTGGCGCTTGGCTGGGTGTTGCAGAGTGAAGCATACATTGATAAGGAAAAATATGTACTAACAGAAACAAATCAGAGGTTTTTCTAATAAAAACACTCATTGCTATGTGGCACTGTATAAACAGGGTAGAGAAAGGGGCAGTAAAAGCTGTTCAGGTCAGGGAAGAAAAACACATTTTAAATTCATGCCATCTGACATAGGTCTTTAATATAGAAACACATATAAACATACACAGAGAAGAGATCATTACATTTCAGGCAAGAAGCAAATGTCAGTGCGTTCACATTTGCAGCACTAACAATCAGCTGAAACAGCAACCACCACAAATTTCTTCCTTGGACGATTCTGACTTTGCGTAATCGCGCTGTGCTTATAAAGCACCCTGTGAATTAAGTGACTCAGAATGCCAGCTGCAGAAACTTTCAGATGCCGTCGGTAATCCTCAAGGGCTGCAGTGGGCAACGTGACTTCAGCTAAGACCACTTCCATATCACTGGTCTACAAACTCCGTGGGCTTTGCCAGATGAAAATGTGATTCGGTGCTCCCAGAGGCAAGCGTGGGAGCCTGTGCCACTGCCTAGCAGAGGGGACAGCCGAGCTCACCTCTGCTGTTCCTTCATTTCCCAGGATTGCCCTGAAGCAGGTCAGACAATACCTGCGTGACAGAAGCTCAAGACCCTAAGCAAGATACACTGGCACCAAACTGACAGCGAGAGAATTTCAGCAGATCTTCAGCACCTTCGGTTTTAACAGGAGTTGGATTAGGTTTTATTTCAGATTACATTGCAAATACCTTCCCGTGGGAGAAGTGACTAATTGCAGGGATAGATGAAAACCACAGGACCTCTGGGGTAATTAAAACTCTTGAAAAAGCAGCACTTACTCTTAGGGAAATTATCTTGTTGTTGACATTGGGTGTAAACCTCAGCTCCTCCTATTCCTCCCGCAACAGGCCAGTAAATAGGTTGGCAAACCTGAAAAGAGCCAAATACTTTAATACCGTTACAGAAAGCTCTGCTAGACATCCCGCTGGTCAGGGTCCAAAGTGTCACTTTTGTTACTGAATTCTTGTTTTGTACTGACCTTTTAGACTACAGCCACAGTTGTGGTGGTACAACACGTTTTCCAGTAGTTTGTTCTGCCTCAAGCAAGTTGCAGATTATCAATTTAAAGTCAGTGTGATTTAATTTAGAATGTTCTTTTGAGATAGCCTTTGCTCTGTCTGAGTGCTATGAACCACTGATTGCTGTTTTAACTATGTTTATTTTAGCTGAGTTCAACTGAATCAAGAAAGACTCAAGTTAAATCAGAACAAGCCACTCTAGAACTGAGAGAAATAATACTGGGCCCGTATAAGGATTTGCATCAATTCAATTAATCCAACACAGGAAAAAACTAAGAATATTGTAGCTGTTGAGGAGATTGAGAAAAAGTATTTTTGATACATTTTAGAGAAAAGCTTCTTGGGATTACTTTCTGCTAATGTATCAGTGGATTATTTCTAAATGCTGAAAGTATCAGAGCTACCTTTTATGAGAAGTGGGCCAAAATTGAAAGAACAGATCTGAACTCTTGAATTTGTGGGTTGGAATGTAATTCTCACACCTATTTATCCAGCCTTGCCAGACTTATTACCACTATTTGAGCCCTAGGAATGAACCTACTTTTACAGCTTTGTTTCCTGATCAGATGCAAAATTGCAATACGTATATTTTATGGTTTGGGGCTAGGCAGAGCCAAAACCTTGTAGAACACCATTCCACTCAAGACCAAGTATTCTCATCAAGATCACCTAATATCCCAGGTCTTCCATTTGGAACTTTATTTTGTTGAAGACACTTGTGGGATTTTAACATGATGTAAGTGAAGCACAGTTTAATGCAGAGCCAACATCAGGATCTTCAAACTGTGTCTCCGCCTATTCCTCCCAGTAGCTGCAACTAGTCTGGAAACCAGTTGATCTAGTGCCAATTGCTCAAGCAAACAAGCGGTGTTAGCAGTATTTGGTTTCTGAGCATTTTTTTTTTTAAAGCAAGCTATTCATTCCACACACCTTCTAGAAGTTAATTTTTAAGCCCATCATTTTTTTCCCCCCAATCTGTATGCACGCAAGCAAAAGTAGTCCTTACACTTTTAAAAACATGGAAATTACAAAATGTAGGACTTTAAATGGACCCTTCTTGAAAGACATTTGGAAAAGGAGAATACTCATTCACTATGAATAAAAGTGAGTTGTTAACCAATACAAACTAATGTAACCTAATCTATTTTTCTTTTCAAGAACACCTGTATACTATCGAACACCTTTGCCTCCTATTATACAATTCTGCCATAGCAATAAAATCAACTGTCTGCAACAGTTTTAGTTCGTTGTATGGTTAATACCAATAATGTACTCAAAATTGATGTTTAACAGAGTGAACTGATTTGTTAGAGTGTTAACAGCCACAGACTTTAACTAATAAACAGATCATTAACTGCTGGTAATAAACAACTTGCCAGGATCATTTATTATTTAAGAACATACTTTGTCTTAAGAAAAGATGGCCCCACTTAGGTGTATGTATGACACCTTTCTGGCTGTCATTCAAAGTGGGAGGCACAGACAAAGCTACAGAGAAACTATTCTGCATGCACTAGATCAAAATTAATTAAAAAATACTGGTTTTCACCGGAAAGTAATCACAAGAAAAATATTAACTCCTTCCACTGTTCAATAATATAGGCAGCATTTTTATAAAGCTCTTGTTTTTAGTACTGCCTTGAGTTGTAATATGAGGAATCTAATTTCCAGTTCTGATTAAATATTGTAACTTCTTCACCCTTCTTACCGTATGGGATGTCTCTGCAGCAAGCATTTCCTTCTGGAAGTAGTTCTGTATGGGAAATGCTATTTATATGCAAAGAGCTCTCATGCTGAAGGAGAAAGGAAGATGAAGAGAAAAGCTATGCAAATTTTGTAATAGGAGAGAAAGGAAAACAGGTAGCTTGAAATTGTTCCTTCTCAAACAAAAAAAAAAAGGAAGAAATAGAGAATTCTCCTTTGAGAAACTACGTTGCGGGAAGAAGTTCAAATATTGCAAATGCATTACCTCATTGCTCTAGATGATGACTGGAGATTTGGAAGAAACAGAAGAAAGCCCTTGTCTCCTGATGGTCTCCGAGCCATTTCATGTTAATAAAACAAAGTCACATAATAAGACAGACTTTGCATGTTGTACTGTTCCAATTTTGTTAATATTTGAAGTTCAACAAGATGGTGCCACTCTAGTTTTCTTTCAGTCCTCACTCATGAAAGGGGTAATGTGACACAATCCCATTCTGACTGAAAAGCAGAGATACCTTCTTAGACTTACTGTTGCAGGAAATTTAAGCTACCAAAGCAACCAGATGAAGATGCCCTAACCTTTTCTCTTCATTTTTCAACAACGTTATTACTCAATCACATAAATATACAACCATGTGTTCTGAATAAGAGTTACAGATAAAAGCAGCTCGATGACAGTTTGCTGGTAGCCATATTTTAGATTAAGAATCATATAATATTATTTTCTAGTATCTCCTCAGAGGCATCAGCAAAAATTATGAGATTATTTTGCTAGGTGCTGTGCAAATACACTGCACAAATACCCCAAAGAAGTTACAGGCTGAATGTAAGCACAGTCTCAAGGCTCGAGTGGCAACCCTTAACAATTAACTATAAATTCCTGCTGAGATGTGCGTATAACGCTTTAATCACAGACAGTTGAAGGATGCTGCCTTTATACCAGATCCTTTACAAGTGAAGAAATGTTATTTAAGAAAAAAATTCACTGTGGTTTTTTTACATCCCCGTGAAAGCCAGGGAGAAGGCATTTTAATATCATCATTAAAATAATTCTGACCTTAAACTAATATCACAAATTGGCTATTACTTGCAGTAAGGAAAAAAAAAAAACCCGTATTTGCATGCTGGTTGGAAAAATGCTTCCATTTAATTGCTTGTGGAAGAAGCACTTTATTTATAGACATACTGTGCAGGAGGAAATTTGGCTCTCCTACCATATACTAAGATGCATGGCTCTCTGCCAGGATGCTGGCTATCCCAGGACATTTGGTGTTCCATATACCAAGAATGTGAAACTGCACTGCCTATAAACAGAGAGGCTTTTTTTCCAAGGATCCTTGAAGACATGCTTTTTCTTGGATGCAAAAGTGAAAAATTAATGCAACAGTTACATAGCTGGAAGGAACTTTCTTTAGTATCTTTATCACCAGTTGCTTCAATTAGCCAATGAGTAGCTTAGACAGATTACTTGCCACTCTTCCTTTTCCTATTTGTGGAAGATGCTGAAAAAACTTCTGTCTTTTATGGGTTTTCAATGTAATTCTTAAAAATCAGGGTATTACTTACACAAGTATTTCCACTCAGCAGGATGACTCACATAAATAAGGATTGGAAGACTGGGATTTACTAATCTGTCAGAGACAGTGTATCCAATTAATTCATATGTTTATTTAGGTAGAAGTTTTTTGCACTTTATTATCTTGAGCCTCTTCAACCACAGGGGAGAGAAGGCCACGGTAGGGGGAGTGGAGACGGATTTTTGAAGGGGAGCCATAATTAGCTCTATTCTTGGATTGCGCTCAGGAATGTTGTTACTGCTAAATAGCTCCTTAAATGGAATATTTATAAACTGGAGGCAAAGCTGTAATATTAGAAGAGAAAAAAACCCAAAACAAAATAAATTTAGATGTACAAGCCCGAGGTTAATGCCCTGGCAAGATGACATAATCCAACCCAAGGGACAGGGAATGAAGAAATGTGTTACCCATGGTAAATCAACGCATTGCACACAGCCCTGTTGTAGCCCATGGAGGGGATCATGAGACCTCAGAAGTTGGATCCCCCCTGAAGGTCCCTGAAACAGTGCCTGGCTCTCACGTGATGGCCACACAGGTTCTTCTCAGCACCCTACGTGCCAACCTGGCTGCAGTCTGCTCTGCCCCACAGCCACAGAATTATTGTGGTTTCACCTGGCTGCCTCCTCTTTTCCCTCCTGCCCACCCCAGCAGCCATCCCACACACAGCTTCCCCATGAAGGATTTCTACCCAAATGAGCAGAAACAAGAATAATTTACCCACGAGTGGTCAGGCTGCTTTTTGCCTGGTCTTGCAGTCCTTTGGCAGCAGGTGATGGGGCTGGGGTCTACTTCAAGGCATCTTCCAGCTACTCTATCTGAGAATAAAAAGGTATTTCACACAGCTGTGCCCTACTGTGCCCTGCATTCAGCACCATTTATTCAAAGCAAATTTCATTTTTGGTCACATAAACTAGAGGGCCTGAATCAGCTCCCATGGAAGTCATTTGGACTTAAATAGGGACAAGTTCAGGACCACAACTACTTTCCAAGCAAAATAAATCATTAAGCTATGATGCGAAGGACTTGTGCCAGGCTTCCAGACAAGACTGAGTTTAATCATTGCAGATCAGGGTATTTGGGGACAACACCTCTTTGGTAACTTCATTTAAAAAAAAAAATTCAAATAAGTGAGCCATGGCTTGTCCAAAATTATAAATTATTTTCCACATTTAAGATTTTTTCATAGAAGAACTTTGCTTGCACTGTAATATCCCAAGGAAGCTTGTTAAATGTCTTTCCAAGGCTATATGATCTTTATTAAAAAATTATAGAACTGTCTCTTGGACACAAGGAGAAAAGGAATAATCTATTTTTCAGATCAAGCTCTTGAAGGCTTGCAGTAGTGGAAAACAAATCTTACAAATTCTATCTCAATTTCCATTTAACATTTCCTGTTCCAAGTGCAGAGACAGTTGTCTCTAAAAGGCACTGCAGTGTATTCATAAATTGCAGCAATACTGTTTCCTTGACAAATCCATTTCAAATCCAATAAAAAGCTTATTGGGATTAACTGCTTAGATATTTAGTTGAAAAGTTTAGTTTAATAGAGCAAAACCCAATATATTAAGAGTGAAAAACAAAGTAAGGGGAAATGGAAAGCAGAGAGGCTCCCAAAATAAGGAGGACATGGACCTATTGGAGAGGGTCCAGAAGTGGGTCATAAAGATGATCAGAGGGCTGGAGCACCTCTCCTACAAGGACAGGCTGAGAGAGTTGGGGTTATTCAGCCTGCAGAAGAGAAGGCTCTGGGAAGACCTTATAGTGACCTTCCAGTACTTAAAGGGGGCCTACAGGAAAGATGGGGAGTGTCTCATAAAGTGAGGGAGTGTAGTGATAGGAGAGGTAACAGTTTTAAGCTGAAAGAGGAGAGATTTAGACTAGGTATTAGGAAGAAATTCTTTACTCTGAGGATGGTGAGACATTGGAACACGTTGCCCAGAGAAGCTGTGCCCCATCCCTAGAGCTGTTCTCTCTAGGGAGAGGATGCTGGCTGGATGGGGCTGACCAGGCTGGATGGGGCTTTGAGCAAGCTGGTCTAGTGGGAGGTGTCCCTGTCCATGGCAGGGGGGTTGGAATGAGGTGATCTTTAAGGTCCCTTCCAACTCTATGATTCTATGATCCTGTGATTCTATGAAACAGAGAAGCAATAGACAAAAGCAATATAGAAACATAGAATAGAAATGGCAAAGAAACAGAAAAGCAATTTTTGTACCTAGACACAAATGGCTGTGTAAGAACATGATCCTAAAGTGTGGTTACCTGTAAGGAGTGACTGCAAGCCATGTTCCATGCAGAGCCTGCAGGCAGGGCCCTGGGGTGCTGGAGCGCCTGAGAATGAAGGACATTCAAGATGACCTAAGGCTTAGCGATTGAATCCCAGCAAGGGGAAGAGCTTCCTCCTGGTCACACCAAACAGACAATATTAAAAGCTTTTATCTACCATCACTGCAGGAGTGATGTGCAAGCAGAGCTGTGTGGTGGCATCCTGACACACAGCACATCTTCATGGTCACTAGAGGCCGATGGTGCTGGGCCCCCCCCATCACGTCTTTCAACACTTTTGTATATGGGAGAGAGTGGAGGTACAAAAATGTAATATAATTTTTCTGAAATGTATTTACACACAGGAGCAGGCATGTGTGTATATATATACATATATGTGAGAAAGTTTTCTCCTATCATTTTTCCCTTGGCCATTTTACTTCAGATACAAAACTGACAAGAGGAGGAGGTAGAGGGGTAGTGGGAAGTGGAAGGCTGCTTCCTAATTGATGTTTGTGGAACTTAATGACCAGCACAATGAACACAGCATCATGAGGAAGTATTGTAATAAATACAGTAGGTAGGCCTTTGTGTGGGCCAGAGAAAATGATCCAAACTCTATAGCCAGCTCTGTTTGGTTTGGCACTGCCTACACTACAACTCCAATTTTAAAAACAAGCTACAATTATACTGGTAGAAAAACCCTAGTAGAAAAGAAGAAAAGCATTTTACTTGGAGCCAATTCTACTCAGATATTTGAATTTCTCCTTTTCTAGCAAGAAATTGTTCTTAGACCCCTTTTTTTCTTTTTTTTTTTTTTTTTCTTCCAGTTCATCTGCTTGGCTCACTTATTTCTTCAAGCAAATCACAGTTCAGAACTGCATGACTGGAATTTACCGCATAGCTGTAAAAACTTTATCTGATTCAGATACGTAAGTATAAATAGAATGTGGTGGGATCATGAGCTGAGTTAAATATTGATTGGTAAAATATAAACATGTACGGATGAATAAATGTTAAAATAATAACACATTGTAGTAATTTATGAATTTTCCAATCAAAAGTTATTTCTGAACTATTTTTATATTTGAAGACAAATACATTCCTGCATGTTTATCATTTACAAGCTGTGTGCTTTTCTGTGTTTTTTGTTGGTTGCCATTCATGCTGCATGACAAACCACCTTGGGCACACGGTATTTGTTTTATTCATTTATTGCAGAACAGAAAAAAAGTCCTGCAGGAACAGATAATTGGATTTTTCACATATTCATTTTCTTGTAAACCCTCTCATTAACACAAATGATCCTAATCACTTTTCACAAGAAAGGAATTAAAACATTTCAAACTATGCTTCAAGTAATTCTATCATACCCAACCCCTCTCCCACCCATTCCTTCGCCGTTCTTACGCAGCTCTGCACACACAGCCAAAATTAAGAGATCTTACTACTGTGATGTACAACTTGAGAATTTTCCAATTTTAAAAAATAAGTGCTGCAAGCACAGGTTAGGTTCAAATTATCAAAATAATCTTATGCAATATTCTTCTAATATTTTTATTTGTTATATTCTTAGATACAGAAATACTCCAGGGCATAAATCTATATTGACCACATAGGGGAATATTCTGTTCCCCTAGCTCACCTGTTTTTGTGGAAGCTTACATCTTCAAAGTCTATAGCATAGGACTTAAATCTGAAGCAGCAACCATAAAGATCTAAAAATCTTTGCTTTGCAGTTATGGTTTTATGTAGTGTTATATATATACATCTATAGTCAATATATTTAAATTAATTTAAAGAGTTTTAATCCATTAACTTTGTAGGAGTTCAGTCTTGAATACTCAGAAGCTCTGAGTTAGATCCAAAGACAGTTGAGTTTAACTCAAACACTGGAATTTTAAAAATTTTTGGCCTTTATCTTCTCATTTTTAAGTGTTTAGGACACAGACTTGCATGTTTTTCTTAGTTACCACAAGAGCTAAAAGCATTGCTTTTCAATGAAAGCTGAGAATCACAGGTAATGAGATGTCTCCAGGAACTGGCGTTTTAAGGAAAAACACCAAACATCATGAGACTTGTAATAAACTCATGAGTGTTGGAAGCACTGTTACAGTCTTGCTTTCAGAATACAATGATTTTTGTAAAACACAAAATAGTGCATGCTAAACCAATTTTTTCATATTAATACCTCTACATTTGGTACTTACACTGGTAAGCTGAGGGTCATGTGGGTGTTTTTTTAATACCTCAGAAATTTACAGGGCCATGACAACAAACTTTTGCTGCTAAAAACTAAATATAAATCAAAGACTGAGGAAGGGAAATGGACTATTTTTCTTAAATATGAATCTTGTTTCTTCTTACTATGATTTGAGCTGACTTTTCATCTTGAAGCCTTACCTTACATGAACTGTTCATAGTAGGGACCACAGATCTTCTTTTAAATGGAGAAAAGTGCTTTGTGGGTGGCAATACTTTTCCCAGAAAGGGAAAAAGTTGCCAGCATAAAGTCAGGAAAGTGAAGGAAAAGACATCACACATTTGGAGCTCTGTAGGCAATAAATTTATTGTCAGTAGTCAGGTTCAAATAGTATCATCTGGGGAAAAACTCCCAATAGAACTACAGTGTGGATGAGAAAATAATTTGATCACTCGCATTCTGACATTTTTATGAATTTAAATTAAGGTGGCAAGAAGAGACCTAGTAAAAATGGCTGAGCGCCTACCAAAGGGAAAAAAAACAAATAACCCAAAAGAAAATGAAACACTTTTTTCAGAAGAAAGGCTTTCATGGCTGTTGATGTGTTTTTAGGTTCCAAGTTAAAAGTATTTGTAGCAACATTTCAGTAGTGAGACAATAAGAAAAAACAGTCACAGAAACATTTCAAATAGTCTGACCTGAATTATTTTTAAATGAAGGGTGACTTTGTAGTCTAAACTGAGAACGGAACAAGGTAACTGGAGCTCTCAGTTTGATAAATTTCTCTTGTGACTTTGGGCAAGTCAAGTAAGTTAGTATTTACCATTTTTAAAAGCCCACATTTGTAAACAGAGATAATATACTTCTGTGTAGAGAAGAGATCTGATCCTTTCAGAACTGCACCCAGCTTTCTTTTCTAGCATTGGCTTTGTGTCCTTAGAGGAAACTCTACTTTGAAAAAAAATCTTGTATTTCCCTGTCCGTTTTCCCTCCCTCTCCTCTCCTCTCCTCTCCTCTCCTCTCCTCTCCTCTCCTCTCCTCT
>JAOXJM010000041.1:7017909-7060031 GCA_026413425.1 Tringa solitaria
TGTCCAGCCTTCCTGGACTCCTTTGCCCTTCAAGGCTGCCTCCCAAGGGACTCTGCCAAGCAGACTCTTGAAAAGACCAAAGTCTGCCCTCCGGAAGTCCATGACGGCAGTCCTACTGGCTCCCTTTCTTGCTTCCCTGAGAATCCGAAACTCTATCATTTCATGGTCACTGCACCCCAGACAGCCTCTAACCATTATTGATATGGCCATGAGGAAGAATTTTTAAAAATAAAAAAAAAAAACAAATAAGAATAAACAAAAGCACCTGCAGAACTTGAGATGCACTCACTAAGCAGCTGAGATTATTTCAAGAATGTGGTAGGGATTGCTCTGGACTAGCCAGCCTAGAAGATTGCTATTTTTATTGCTCAAAAAATTTACAACCTCTAGATATGCCAGTCTTTGGGTTTCCACTGGATGGAGCACTGGATTTGCATCTTGATAACCACAGCAAGTGCAGTCTGAGTTGCTTTTGAGATCTTGGGTAAGCAATCAAATGCATCACTTTTGTTCTAGGACATTGACGTTGTGCCTTTTCCAGTAACTGCTCTGATGCGAGGCACCACGCCATAAAAGATGACCACACTGCTCCCAGTGCAACACAATGGTTATCAGACGATGTGGAACTCCCCAGCTAGGAACAGAGGGTCTTGTTGTCCAGCTGAACAAGCCCCCATGGCACGCTGTTGTGTCAGTCATCTGTATATCTAAATTCATTGCTGTATGCAACTGCAAACAGGATTCTCATGTACGCATTTTGTGCATGCAAGTAGCCATTAGAAATCCTGTGCTATTGCAAAGATGAGTTCAAAAAATTGCCAGATAAAGCAACTAAAACTGTAATTGTCTGGTGTACAGGAACTGTTGGCATCATGGGATGCTGTTAAAGCCCCACATGAGTTAAAGCTGGATCTAGGACAGAAGCCTGGCTCTGTGAAAGACCACAGTCCAGTTAGCATAATTTCACACCACTCTTATCAAAAGCAACTGTGAATTCTTGTTTTCAGTTGGGGGCCAATTTTGGGGAAGGACTTGCAGTGCATTGCAAGAGTATGAGGGACACTGAACTGTGGTTAGTGCACCGAGTTTCTCTAAGTTGTAGACAAAACCCGAGTTTCTGTTGATCAGACTGGATTTTGTCTGTTTTTCTGACTAGCTGTCCAGAATTTCCTGAGTGAATGAATAGCCAGCCATTTTCTCAAGTGAATAAGTCAAAGCAGATTCTAAGATGCTCCACTTTAGAAATTACTATGATCACTGGATAGAAAAAACACTTTCCTTGGTAAATAGTGGCTTTTCTTAAAGGCATAATTCTGAGTATCATTTTACTCTTGGTGATGATTAAATTTTCAGATTTCGACACCTTAACAATTGACCTTGATCAAGGTTTTGAATTGCCCGTCATATGAAAAGAGCTTTAGACACCAAGCAATTATTTAGTGATAGCCATCAGGATAAATATTCACCGAAAAGAAAAATAGAATGAGTGCACATCTCAAATAGCAAGTGCAAAAAATATAATCAAAGTCAAAACTTAATTTGCATGTGTCCACAACTCTGCACTATAACTTTTCCCTCCTCAATTTCCATGTATTGGAACACACTGAAGGTAAAATTTAAGACTTCAAAATAAAATTACATCTTTTCAATAGCTATCATGAAAAGACGAGGAGATGAAATCTAACGTCAAATCAAATTAAAGCATATTATGGTGCAAATTCTACTTGCATTTAGCACATTTTAATACCTTGACTATTTACGAGCTAAAGAGATAACATTCAACTTAGATACAGCTACTTCTGAAATCAAGGACAAAGAGTAATGGACTTGCTTCATTTCACAAGCAACTATGGCATATCCAGTTGGAATCAGGATACTTGTTAAATTTGTTACATTAGAGGAGTGCTGATTACAAACAGATTCCCTGTCCCTTTCTTTGTTACAATCTTTCTTTATTAAAGAAAGGTTTATCAGACCTCAGGCAGAAATGATTCAAGGTGAAATGAAAACTCTGAAACCACTTAGAAGGAATTCACACACAGAAAAGTCCTGCCCATGTGTCAAAGAGGGTTTTACATATTCATCATTACAGCAGGAGAAGAAGAAAATATCACTTGTTGGACACCGTAGATCAGCACAATATCTCTCTATAGACCAGTAGAAAGTATTGCCCTCTTTCAAGCAATAATATATGAAGTTAGATAAAATTTTTGTCCTATGTTTTTTTATTAAAATATGAGAAAGACTGTTCTCATAATGTCTTCTTGCATTTCAATTTAAAAGGATTAAGTCTCTGTTTAGCTGTTTCACTGTGCAGGAGGTTTTGGTATTATTTCTGAGTTGTCATTTGCAAAGTAAAAAAAAAAAACTCTGCAGTATTAAATAAAAGGTTTATCCTTGTTGTGGCTGTGAGGAAAAGCTCAAGTGCATGTCTCGAGTAGTTGGTGCAGTGACACATGATCATAGAGACAATTTAGAGCAAAGAGGGATAAGCTCCTTGTGTCAGTGAGTTGCTGCCTGCACCCACTGACCTGAGAAGAGCAACTAACATGACCAAGTGAGGGACTGGCCCACAGGGTCAACCAGCATGGTTTCATGTGCATTGTGGTTAGAGGACACCAGGTTCCCTTAGTCCCACCCCACCTGCAAGAGACCACAGAGGGAAAAAACCCAAGTCCCACTCCTTCTGCAAGAGAACAAAAGAGCAATTATATCGTTTTATGCTATGGATTTCTCTATATTGATGTAGCTCCCCTTAAGTCCAGCCCCAGAATTCAGAAAAGTGAAGAACTGGAAAACATGTACATCCATACCTATTAACATGTATGAATTTTTATATGTATTTACACATATATATGTATTTGTTGAAGACTTCTGAGGACTCAGAATAGGGCTCTGGGTGAACATTGGGTATGGGACACCCAGGCTCCAGGAAAATCCACTGCTGAGCACTCCCTGCAGTGCTGAGGACAGCAGTGCCTACCCACCCTGACTCAAGAGATGGGTGTATCTGGAACCTCATGGCTGTCAAGGTCTTCAGTACCTCTCTTCAGAATGCAAAGGAAGACCTGTGTTGGAATGGCTTCCTGTGAAGATGCAAAACTCATCCTCTTAAAATTATGTCACTTCTACAGTGTTTCCTCTTCTTTCATCCCCCACCAAAAGTTGAAATACTTCTGTAGATTTGGGCCTATCTGCTCCCTTTGGGAGGCCATGCTCTTTATTGTCACCCTTCTGAAAACCAGCATAGCCAGGAAAGCCCATCAATTTAGGTCCCATTTCCTTGGTGAACTCCTTATACATCTTTTGACAATAGTAAATGATGTTGTCTCAAAGGCTCATCTCCACTTCAACTTTTAACCTTAATCTTTTTTTCCTTATCAATAATTTCAGTTAATCTGAGGCATTTTCACAATGATACATAGACCTACCCTTTGCCTGGAGCTCTGAAGAAGTCTTTTCAAGGTCTTTTTTTATTATCTCCCATAGTCTAAGGATCGGGTCATGATCCCTACATCCTCTTGTGAAACTGCAATGTCCTGACTACAGCCAGTCACTCTGGCATTCTTGTGTCCCAGAGGTGAGCTCTTTAGCAAATATATTTTCTAGAAATGCTACACAAAATAATGCTTTGATGAGTTTTTCTTCTTCTTCACAATAGAAAGACATTGTTAATGTCCTTTCCTAATTCTGACACACTCTCTCACTACTCCAGATTTCTAAGAAACATTTTCAAGCACTTATGTGGTAATTCCGCCAATACCTAATGGTCACCCTTTCTCCTTGTCACTCAGGTTACCTCTAACAGGGAAACTTCGCCTTTGTTTCTCTGCCTAACTCAAATCAGTTCTTTTGAGTTCTTGCTTTTGGCTGGTATTCAAGAAGTAGTGAAAAGCACAATATCGGGTTGTACGTGTCTAACAAGAGGAGTGAATGTAGGAATAACTTTTCCAAGGCACAGAAGTGGCTTATCTCCTCTGACACTTTCTCTGAGACCAACCAAAACTGGATGCTGCAAAGTAAGCATGTAATCTTTGTATTAGACTCATACTATGCTCAGACCAACTTGTTCCTCACTGAGTTTCTGGTGACTTAAAAAATTAAAGCTATCAACTGCCTTTTATTTTAAACCTCAGTCAATGTAACTGCAGACATACATCCTTCTTTGGTAACTTGCAGGTGGGAGTTTCACAATCAGACCTCTGCCACGCACTAGTTCTTGGTGTACAGTCTGAAATATGGAGGTTTGACTTCAGCTACTTGAAGCCGAGAGACAGCCAAGCTCTTTCTCTGTGTGTTTATGCCATTGCAAAGCAACCACAGGATCCTGGGATTGCCAGCAGTAAAGGATGCGGTGGTGGTCATGCCCAGAGCTGGCATGCTGGGGATGAAGAGGTGCACTGCCAGGAGCTCTGGAATGCAGGTGCCAGGTGGGTCCTGAACCTCCTGGGACTATGCCAGATTTCTCCTAGGGAGAGGGACAGGATCCCACCAAGATGAGGAATTCACAAATATCCCTCATTCCCCCTTGGGGTCCAAATGATCTGACCAAGAACAAAGACTTATTTTGAAATGAAGCATGAGAAGGCTTCACATTAATATCTTTTTTTCTACAGCCTCACCATAATGGGCCACATAATAAACATAACTCATGGTTTTCAGATCCCACCCTGAGTTCTCCTCTTTAACAATGTTTTGCCTGCTGTCAACTTTGCAACAAGCCATTTTACTTATCAGTCCCAAGCAATGAAAAAAGATTTAGGAAAGGCTATCTGCAGGACAATATACAGCCACACAACACATAAACTAATATTTATACTTTGCATATGTTAAGACTTACCATTCATCTATCTTTATTCTCACTTTTCCCTGTTGATTTGTTGGATTGGTAGATATAATCCACTTAATCTCTTTCTATCTCAGTTTCTGTGAGTATAAAATGAGACAATGAGGGGAGGAGAGCAACATGACCTAGTGCATGGTCTGTAAGGCTTATGGACAATTCCTGATGTTAGTGGGAATTTTGCTGCAGAAAAAATGACAGGTTCTGGTTATGATGCTTAGCTGGATTCTTCACTATGCTAGCAAGGTGCTCAGGTAAAACTCCATAAAGTTACACCATTACCGGAAACATTCAAGTTCAAGAACTTGTCCTCCTAAACTGATTTGTTAGATGGTTTTGTTAATTTTCACCAGTCACAAGAATTGTTTCTAAACATTAAAAAGTATATAAACCAACTTTTAATTTAAAACACTCCTGCAGAAAAAGTGCACCAGGAAAACAGCTGTTTCATGCACAATAGTGACACAGTGACTTACAATGACTAATTAATGAGAACACCTGGAGTATCTTTCAGAGCTAAACTGGAAACAAAATACTGGAGATTAGGTTTTCAAGCTACTGGTGGTCCCCACTAATCTCTTTCAGGTGTAAACCACAGTGTACGTGGAAAGCAAAATCTTACTCATTCCTGCGAGACAGGAGGTCTTCGGGCTAATAATTGCAGCATGTAGTTTCCATAAAATTTACAAGGTTGGCTTTAAATTTTAGTAGTGGCAGGCCTGCAATAAATGCCAATGAGGTCCATCAAAATGAGTATTTGTGTGTGTCCTCATAAAAATAGATCAATCTTTTTAACAGACTCCATGCAGAGGAATTTGTATAATTACAACACATATCTACAGCTTTAGAGTCCTTTCCACACCAAAACCAACATGCTAAGTCATAAATACAGAGGAAAAATAAACACAGGAACATAATAAAAGAGATTTGGTTGGGTTAAGTCGTTCTTTCTCAGCTGCCATGTTGTAGCTAACAGAGTTTCCACTAGGGGTGGGCAAAGGGATTATTTTCCCTGTTCGTCAGCTTCCCTCTCACCTTTGCCTCTTGCACTCTTGGGATGGTAAGCAAGTCTGTTCACATAAAGGAAAGGAAAGGGAGAATCAGAGGGGAGGCAGGGTCCCACCACATGTAGATACATTCATTCCCACACCAAACATTAACTCTTATCATGCTGGTCTTGATGGAAACGCACAACAAAGAATGAGAGATCCAAGGCAGCCCAAAAGCAAGGACAAATTAAGTTTACATCTCCTGCGTGTTGTCTATAACTTGCCAGTTCCATGGTCACAGCTGAATTGTCAACTCCAAGTAATAAAATATGGTTTATGTATAAGATTCTCCACCATGCCAAGTTTCTACACAGTTCAGCTGAAGTAGAGGGGAAGTTATGATTCGCTGATTCTCTCCCCAGCCCAACCACAGCTCTCATCCTGATGAATTATCCACCAGCAGGAAAGGGCTGGAGTGTTATGTGTCACACACACTCTTCATCCAAGCGTACCTCTGTTTCCAGGGGCAAGAGCCATGGAGTGGGAAAGCAGGGGTGTCTGGGGGGGGCAGAAGCCAGGGAAAATGTTACTTGGAGACCTGGATGCATTTTAGTATAGTTCTCTCCCTAATAAAACTAGGGACAGAATTTTATAGGTGTTTATGCACCGCAAAACACAGATGGGCATTTAGTGAGATTTTCAAAAACTCCTACAACTTTTATAGGAGTTAGGAGATGTCAAAAGCTCAAGAGGCACCTCTCTACACCTTTAGATTCCCAAGTATTTTTAAAAGGTCCAGTCTGAAAATTAGCTAGTACTTTCCAAATTGGCCTTGTTTTTGAGCAATTTGAATAGCCATAGCATTGCATTGTTTTTAATTGGTTTAATAGATTCCACTTTTGTGTAACAGCCAGAAAACAGAGACTAAATGTGGGACTCAGATCTGTTTTAGGCATCTGAAAATAAGGTGTGTTAATCTCAATTAGTTGCTGATCTACCTACTGAAGAAAGCAGACACCTCTGAAAGGGATGAGTCAACCCCTGGAGGTGTCTGTCTCTCTCCCTTGACCACAGAGGGAGCACAGGCAACAAGCTCGGATTAGATGCCTAATTCGTAACAGCTGAAGCCAGACGAAATGAATTCCTCCTCCTCCAGCGATTTAGCCAAAGGCATACAGAAAACAATGGGAGTGCAAAACATTGAATTCAGCCTCCCAAACCTCTAGCCAGTGTTTAATCACTGAACTGAACTTCCCACTTGAGAGGAGGTGTCAAAGGTTTTTGCCAAAACAATTCCAATTGGTACATGACAGAAAACAATGAAAACAATGAAAGTCGTGCTGACTGGTAAGTACAGAGTTGGGAGCTGGAGGGAGCAAAAGGGAGATACCCGAGCTCGAAGCCTTTCCCCACAAACCAACCAGTTCACGGGAGGAGTGGCACCACAGACACACAGAGGCTGCAGCCACCCAGGGGAAGAGGGCTGCTAATGGAGGAGCAGGACTGCCCAGATGTGGGTCCCAGCAGCAAGAATCCAAAAGCTAAACCCATTCCAGCTGAGCAGCCATGCTCGTTTTTCCCATCATGTATCTACCTTGCTACCCTGGTCAAGGTCAAAAAGCACACGTTTTTTGCATAAAAATTATAACCATTCATAATTAGGTAATAATTAGGTAATAATTAGGTAAATAACTGGTAATTGTTTTCAACTACTTCAAAATCCTAATGAAAGCTGAAGATACTCTGAAGTTTTGCAACACAGTAATGCTAACTCACAGTGAGGCACATGAAAGAATAACTCTTATAAAACAGTGTAGACAAATGTTTGTATTAAGACTTTCTGTTTTGTTTGAAGTTTCCATCTTTCTTTCAATTTTCAATACATCTTATATTTGTTTCTCATTCTGATCAGGAAACTTCTCCCACTAATGAACTCTGAATCTTATGGGGGAAGGGGCTTTAAAAAAACTTAAGAGGAGATGTTCTGTTCAAGGCCAGGTTGGATGGGGCTTTGAATAGCCTGATCTAGTGGGAGGTGTTCCTGACCATGGCTTGGAACAAGACAATCTTTAATGTCCCTTCCAACCCAAACCATTCTATGATTCTATGATTCTTCTCTGAAAAGATTTCTTACACTACCTTTCAGGTTTTAAATAACAAAAAGTACCCAAAAGCATGACTTCTCATTACAACACCATTTGATTCAAAGAACAATTGCTTCAGAAGTTACAGTAGAAAGATGTCAGCTACTTCTAGTGGCTATAAAAGGCAAAGGAAGCCTTTAAAAGAAAAGCTCCTAACTGCACACTGTCTCCTGCTTTCAATGTGCTGTGTAACTTCTTGCCATAGCACTCCTCAGGCCCCCTTGGCTCCTCCCTCATGCCTTTTAAATGACATTTGAGAATACAAAGCAGTTGAACATCTACAAAAGATACAAACTTTATTCTTAGTGGTGAAGTCGCTGGCAAACCCCTACTTGGTATCAGTCAGGCCAGGCCTTCACCCCAGCCATGGCTTGTGATACCCTACAGACATGTCCTTCAAAACTGGCTTCCCCTTCCCAGACACACAACTGACTGTCATGCCCCCCTCTTTGCCCTCTTCAGCAACTTTTGTCCACATTCATTTCTGAAGAGACCTTAGCTTGTCCTGTTGTGGCAGTAGCTTACGACGTAGAGTTCATCACAGAACGGGATATTAACCCCGATGTCTGTTACCTGCAAGTCAGTACTCTGGCGCTTAGCCTGAGCATCCTCATGGTTTAGTTTGGGAGGGTGACTTCTCACCAATTTCACTCCTTTTTTTCCCTGTCTTTTCATAATAAAGAACAAAAGTAACACTGGGGCAAAGGGACATGTCCTAAGCTTGTGTAAAGATGGGAATCCAGTTTAATAGCTTTATATCCAGAACAGATTTGGTTTAACTAAGTAACTGTATTACAGTTTTCTTGTCTCTGCTCCAGTCTAGCCACTTGCAAGCTGCAGTGATTGCAGTACACACAAAAACATCACACTTTAGTACAGCTGCATTTTGAGGCAAATGAGATTTGCTTTCCAATGTATTCTGAAGCTTACTGATAGTTCAATAAAACAGCTTACTATCTCTCCCTAAATGTCTTTTTATTTTAAAGACTTCTACAAGTAACTAAATCTTTATCTGATTTTTTTTTATTTATTTAAATGCTTGATGTTTTCCAGGTGATTTGAAAGCTTTTGAAAGGTGCCTGATGACAAGCCTAAAAAGAGGAAATGTATTGTGTCTGGAGAACAACGCAGTGAGGGCCAACTGCTTCCACCACCAGGACCATGGGACAAACCAGGATAAGAAGCAACCAAATGCTTGCACCCCAGCAGTGAATCTTCCCACACAGACGCCAACACAGTGCCAAGCTGCATGGTCCTTTTTAGTCACACAGGCTTTTGATATGAAACAGTATAATGGGGGAAAGAGGAGGAGAGAAGACCTGGTGTCATGTCAAACAAGTTGTACACGCAAAGCCATCAGCATTGATAGCTCCCAGCCTGGGCTGCATTTTAGCAAGTGAGCTAAAGATGAAAGGTTTTCTGTTCCCGTTGGAAATCCTCAGAGCCATCCATTCACCCTATCATATGTTCACTATCAGAAACTGCTCTTCAAAGCTGAACAAAAACTACTGTGCTGCATAAAATTGACAAAGTTAATCGTATGCAGCATGTTTCCTCTACCATAAATATTCCCAAACACCATTTGTTTCTGGATTTCACTGTTCTCTTAACTAAAGAACAGCTACATTATTGTTTCATCTGTAGCCCAACTGTTTTCTTTACATTTTTACCACTAAATTGAATCTACTGCCAGTAATCTAATTTACATTTAAAATGCACAATATGCCAACATGACCAGACTTCAATAAAATTTTTACTAAAACTCATAAATGCCTTGATTCTGGTGTTTATAGAAATTTTAGACTGTTCATTCCCTGAATGTTATGTCGCTAGCATCCTGAAATCATTCCCATATGAAATAAGAAACATTCTTAGATTCATGCTGCGTCAGGAAACACAAAATATATTGTCACTAGCCATCGTTCTCAAAATCAAAGATTTGTCAACTCTCAAAAAAATGATTTGGATGGTGTGTCCAGCCTGCAGTAGCGTGGGATATTAGCTCTACTCACCTGCTATGGTTATTGATGCAGCACCTCTTGTTCCCTGCATTTCAAATTAAAAATATTTCTTACCACCTTTGCCTCATTTATTTTTTCTTCCTTTGCACACAATTGCTTAGTTCCAAAATATTGCAGAATTCTTTAGGACTCTTATGAGCACACTCCATCATCACTGAATCTACTCAGAGGCACTTTTTCCTGAGTAGCTATTTGACAGTACCAGGAAGATCATTTGCTAGAGGTTTGGATTACATTTCTCAGTTGGAAACTGATTGCCAAATTTGTAATTTTAGCGAAATAAAAAATTATCAGAGTTCCAGGTAAAATTAGAGCAAGGTTTCAGGGTGGTCTTCCTTTTTTTTGTTTCTTTTTTTTTTTAATGTGGAAATGGATTATGTAGCAGACACAGCTTATTTTTGTACTTTTTAAATATATTGACTTCTTTTTTAAAAAAATGTTTTCATTGGGACCATGGGACCAGGACAGGGTATTAGTTAAATGGAGTTTTTAAAAGAAAAAATTGAAAACAAAGAATACATTTGCTTCCTATTAAATGGCTTTTTTATCTTACTTTGAAACAAAAGTGGTGGGATGTGTGCAGGCGTGCACATGTTCATACATGGGGAATTAGAAAGGGTTGGTCTTTTTGAGCCAAAGCCTCAATTTCTTTTTTTGTTTGTTTGTTTTTATTTTTTTTTTTTACTTCAGCAATCAAACTTATTATCAATTACTTCTGAAGTTCTACTCACAGCACTTATTTATATCCTTCACCTAATATTTGATTGTGTGAAACATATTGGTTTGATTGTCTGCCCATATCAGAAAAGTGCACAGCAGTAGGAGGACAAATGGCCATCTCCTCAGCACAGTCATAATTTTAATCAGTGTCCATATGCTGTTCTATGGTGTGTATACTCTGGACCAATAAAAAGCTACTGATCCAAAGACATTTGCTTATTTTGTTTCGCAGTTAAGGTCAAACATGGATTCCTGCCTCCTTATACAAGTGGCTGAGAGGGCACGCTGGGCTGTATTTTACTCTACATCTCATTTTGAAAACTCAAGCTTTATACGCTGTCATTACTCTGTGGAGGGGAAAAATATCCATCTAGAGCTTGTTGAATTTAGAGCAGCAAAAAGTTAAAGAGAGATGAACTAAGACACAGGGTCCTTCATGTTTAGATGTTGGGATTATAGTTGCTTTAGGTAGAAGATGAGGTTGCAGCTGTTTCTTTGAAGGATGAATGAGATACCTCTGGGTATGCTTGCAATCTCACCTCTAAATACACATAATCAACTTGCAGAAAACCTATCAGTACTTTGTATTGCTCGGAAATACCAGTTCAATTACGAATGCTTTTTCCTATATTGGAGCCTAGGATTGAATTCTAAGGGATGAATTCTAAACTTGGGTGCATGCATCTAAAGGCAGAATTTGGCTCTGAATAAAGAAAAAAGTGAGGCGGTCTGGTTTTATGCACAACAGACTATTGCTCAAGCTGTGTTCTTCTCTCAGGAAATTTTAATAGGATTTTTGTGTACAATAGGATTGTTGTACTCCAGGGTGCAACTATTTATGTAAATATAATCATGCTATTTATGTAAGAAATTGAAAGGTTTACAATAAGAATCAAGAACAATTTCATCCTGAAAGAGTAATCATTTAATTGAGAATGCAGAGTTAAGGTTTAATGTTTCCTTTTTTCCTTTTCCAAGTGGTTTTTGCTAGCATTCTTACTACACTCGGAGTTACATAAAGTAAATACACATTTTAGCCAAGCCAAAACTGCTGTGCCAACAGAAAGCAATACCCGCACCTGCTGAGAAAATCTCCCTTTTCAGTGCCTGATTTTTGCAAAAGCCCTTGTTGGGACATTGAAGCTCTTCATTCTCCTGCCTGATCAGCAAAGCACCATAACCCTTCTGAAAACTGAAGCACTCTGTACACTGCTGGGAGAGAAACACCAGACACTTGAAATCACATGGAGAGCTACCCAGGAGATAGCGGGCTGGGGTTTTTTGGCCAATTCTTTGAATTTCAAGTGTATGTTCTTATTCATCTAATCCATGCCTCAACATGGTAAACCTGATCCATGTGGACACTGAATCACAACGTGAACATGACACAAAGTGTGTGGTCCATTCATTTGAAACCCCTCATGTGCTCTGTTCACTTACTAGGGTCCAAGCTGCCCTGGTGTGGTCTTTATCCTTCCTATGGGGGATGTCAACAGTGATGTCCCAGTATCTTGAAATGGTATCCTGAATGGCAGTGTGACAATGTGACACACCTGGCTATGAGGCTGCAGACCCTCCAGTGCCTGGGGAGAATAGTCAGACAAAAAAATTTGAATGTCTTAAATTTAAAAAAGAGAGTTCCTTCCTAACCATCTTTAGACTTCATTCTTGGTATAAGTTTTCCAAACAAGGTATTGAGAAAAAGTTACATTAAAGGTTTTAAGAAGAAATGTGATAACCTCGCTAAAGGACAGAATCAGACAATTCCTGGTAAGAATTAAACTTACAACAGGACTCCCTGCTTGTCCAGTTATTAAGGGGTTATTGAGAGGGAATTTAGTGGTAGTGAATACTTAATGCATTTATACATTTATACAATATTTAACCAGACTTTCATTGATTACTTGGGAGACTGGGAAGTATTTTTTCTCACTCTTCTCTTGGACAAGTTGTTTCTGGATTGTTTTCTTTTCCCCTACCTTTGAAGCACTGAGTATAGTGACAGCTAGGGACAACATACAGCCATTATTGTTCATATCAGCATTACACCAAAAGGCCATTTCTTCCTGGGATCAATATTGCAGGATTAAAGGAAAATTCATTTTGTACAATGTTCTCTGAGGCATGGTCCATTTCCCAGAAGTATCCAGGAGCTTCAGTTCTCTTATAACCACAGAGACCAAAGCTACTCTGGATGGCCTTTTGTCTAGCTGTGATTTTCATTCTTTCTGTACAATAGGTCCCAAATCATTACAGGGTATAGAAACTTACTGCTTTGCAGCTCACCTTGAGCAGAAGCCCTGTAGATCAGAAAGCTGGCTCTAGCTGGGGGCCTTGATTCAATGATGCAAAAGGTACTCTGCCAATCTCTAGACTAAGGATACTGGATTAACATGCTTAATAGAAAAACTCTTTTTCAGAGGATCTAGACTCCCACTTGGGCGTGACTACTAGTAGTAGAAGCAACTGCTGAAGATGCCTCCAGCCATAATAAACTACTGGTTGGAGGACAGCATGTGACAAAAATGTACAAGAAGATTGTTTTGGAATTTTTTTCTCAGACTGTGAGTCCTAACACAAACACTTCTTAAAAGACCATAGAGCAGTAGTCTAAATTTCCTGGTAAATTTAGATCAAATGACACGTTTCAGTACAGTCAGCTTGAAAAGTCAGACACCCAAGCGCAAAGCGTGTAGGTCTCATTCATGAGCCTGGGAAATGGTACCTCTGAAGGGACTTGGGGACCTTTGTGGATATTCAGATGAGCATCATCTCCACCACTGACTCTAAAGGGCTAGTCCTTCTCTGGAGTGGGTACTGATGGGACAACTGAATGAGAGGTTGTAAAATCCTACGCCTGGGCACTCAGACAGCTACAAAGCTGTCCAAGCCACTTCTCGTCAAGTAACCATACAGGCCACACACATATGATGACCAGTTTGTCAGTTTCGGAGAGAAAAAATGTACAAGATCCAGTGGATGAAAGATGAATCCTGACATTTAAATCTTCAAATGAGACCCGTTCATCTTGTGAGGGGGATGTGCAATGGGACTTGGCCACGGGAACGTCACCATGGCTGTGGGAGGCCCTCTAACACTAGAAACTGCAAACCAAGATTAGAAGGTTGGGTTTGGGTTTTTTTCCTAAAATATATGCTCTGGCTCAGCTAGCGTTGTTACTGGTCTTGGAACGGCAGTCAAGCAGTCAAAGTGCATTATCGCAGTGTTCTCTTCTAGCTATTGAAATCTATGAAAACAAGCAAAACACAAACAACGCTTTGGAGGCTTATTTTGTCAAAACCCAACAATTTCAATATATACATCCAATAACTAATTTGACTTCTTGTGCAGTACAACTCCTTGCCCTGCTGTCAGTCTACTCGACGACCAGGGGCAGAGTGGCTGGCATGCCTAGTATCCTGCTCCAACCCAGCATGCATTCCCACCTCGACAGAAGAGCTTCCAGCATCAAAGCCTCAGAGTGGGGCCATTTACTTGAGCCAAGGATTTTATATTGTTACGAATTCTGTGACTTCTGGTTAACCTGAAGACTGAAAAATTCACAGTGAGAATCAGAACAAGATTCAGATTTATTCTCTGTGACCTGAAAGCCCGGATCCTAAGTCTTTCCTGGTTGTTGGTGTTAATGAGCCTGTGACACACAACTAAGCACTACTGGCTCTATCCAGCAGAGGGAAGCAGCAAAAGGAGAGCTATATTTGTTAGTTTATCATTTTAACAATCACATAATAGAATAACTAGTTACTGCCTAAAGAAATATATTCATAAAAGGCAGCCACAGCCAAACTCCTGACAGGCAGATTTGCTCATTTCTACCCATTGACTAAGACCATGTGAAAGTGGGACATTTTATTACACAGAGATGTTTCCTCTGAACATGTCAAACACTTTAACATAACCTCAAATCCCCGCAAGCAACAAATAGTCACTGCAGATGATACTAAACCTATACTTTTACCTGCCCCTGTAAAATTGAATAAAAAAGTAACAGTACCACTATTGTGATTCACACATAATTGAGTGTGCCAACTAATAATCTTTAATATCCACTGCTGACAGGATGGAATTAACTGCATTTTTCCCTGTCCAACTTTCATTTTTTCCCTCTGGTGTAAGCCAGCATCTAATCCCATCCTTATATCATTTTGGCTATATTAACTCAATTGAGGAGAAAGTACTTAGCCTAAAGCAGGTTAGGGTGAGACCTTGAAATAACAATGTTTACACAAGCTAAAGATGTCTTTTGTTGAAGCTCTCCACTGATGCTTGCCAACAAAAGCTTTTCATGCGCGAAAGAGTCAATACCGAATTATAGTTAAGCCATGTAATAATTATCCTCATTAGACGTAACCAGAGCATGGATAGGATGAATTCAGTTATAAACTCTGCTAATACTCAGGAAGCATATTCTATATGTAATTTAATAATCTTGGAAATAAATACACAATTCTTTCTGTCTTTTAGCACAAAGTCTATTAAAGCAGAGAGGCAATTCACTCCACAGTGAGACACTGATTTTTTCATTATTTGTTTTTAACATAATCTGGTGGAACCTTTTGAATACAGTGTTTAGGTGAGTCTAGCAGGGCTTCCTGAGAGCGGGACAGCTGGGGCCCTCTGACCCGCCTCATGTGTATTGCACTGGTGGGGAGATGGGCATGGGTGGGATCTTCTCCCCTGAGCAAGGAGTCCAGACCTGGGTGCACTTTGTGCCTGACTTGTGAAGGTGGTGGGAGGAGAAATAACTTCCCATGGAAAGGTGCTGTGGGTACACCGAGATTTCCAGCTTCTCTGCCCCCAGCCCAGGATTCCCTCTGCTCCCTGACCCATCCCTGTCAATTTTTTGAGATCCTTTGGCTGTTTTTAGCAGCTGAAGTGGTTTTAGCACAAGGAGCTAACATTCAGGTCCTGGCTAGAGGCTGCCAAACCACTCCTCAGATAATTTCTGCCCATGCTGTTGGCAACACTGGTGTAAGGAACTCCTCCTCCCATCCCGGTCCCAGACCAGTGGCTCCCTCTTGCTTTCCCCAGTTCTATCATTGACTGTCTGCATGTTCATCAGGTGGCATTGTAGGCAAGTCACTCTAAAAACATAATCTCAAAACAAATATAGGGGAAGAGGATGGTGGAGGATCACATTAAAAAAAAAAAAAATAGAGCCTTTTCCTTTATCTGGTTTACAGCATCTCCTCACAACAAGGCGTGCAGAAACAGACAGGACAGAGGATGGTGATTTTCTGGGTTGATATTGCTTTCAGTATCTCCATATTGGCAAGCAGTGGCAAACATGGACATCTCACTGCATTAGACACCCTGTGAGACCCTTCTGATCCCACAGCGGGAAGCATGGCTGTGCTTTTCCATGGATTATTCTTCCCCAGAAGGGAAAGTCTGGCTCAACTGCCTGAACACGGCATCAAACCCAAGGGCAGGCTGGAGTCCCAGAGTCAAGTGGGGCTCAGTTTCTCCTTGAGAAGTTTACTTGCAATGTCTCTGACTTTGCTGCTTCTTCTGTAACAGGGGATAACATTACTTCCCTATCACAGAATTAACCAGCTGTGTCTGAAAGCATGAAAACATCACGTTTTCCTCTTCAACATTTAAACCTGATGCCACTCTGTGAACAAAACTTTCCAGAAAATTAGCTTTTGGAGGTTAAGAAACCATGAGAGACAGGAGGCCGTTTCAGTGCTGCTCTGATCAGCTCTCAGGAGACTCTAGCAGACTAAGAGGAAAGCACAGCAATTTATGGCAGCTCCCATCCATACCCTGCCTCGCCTGTTCCAGCCTTGTGAGTGCTGAACACAGCAACAGGCACCTCAGTAAGAGGTCCGTGGCAAAAGATACTGGGTTGTGAGCATATAAGTGCATAAATACTTTTAAATAAGGGGCCGAACAAAACCAGCAGCTGGCACCACATCGTTAGCAGCTACAGCATTCGTCTCACTGAGGGCACAGTCTGTGGGTGAAACCCTGCTGTTTTCTCTAAACCAGTCTACTCCATTTGAGGCAGTGTCCAAAATCCCATAATTACAATGAGATGAAAGTCTGCTCCTTTCTAGTGGTGTAACTCTGACGTAGCTGTCAAAGCCGGTGGTAGCAAACTGATGTGGCAATAATGCAATTCTAAGTCTACCAAGGTAAGGGAAGCAGACAGGATGTGGGAAAAAAATTGGTTCATGGATTTATTTTTCCAATGATTATTTATTTGCTTTTGGCAAATTGTAGAGTTATTTGAAGAAGATTGGTTTTTCAAGTATTGAAAGTATGTGATAAAGTGATCAGCACTTCTCAGAATATAATGAAAAAGGCCTATGTTCCATGGAAAAGTCATATTCAAAACAACCGGTGTAAGAATGTGTTTGTGTAGTCTGAACATTTTTAAGCAGTGAGGCCAGGGCACTAAATTAAATATCCCATATTTTAAGTTTTCATTGCAAAAATATTTTGTAGTTACATTCAAAGTTATCAACATTTGAGGAATGATATAAATAAGATCTAACCTCCACGCTATTAAATTAAGCTGCTGCCAGCGTTATTATTGGCAGTAAAATTACTTTGATTGCTATCAGTTATAATCAAATATAGGAAAAGCCTGGAATGTTGATATCTTCCACAGTAGTATGTTCTTAAACAGTCATTAAAAAAGAAAGCTCTGACATGACATATCCATTTAAAATTCTGTTCCACAGTAGCAGATAAATAGCATAATGAATTCTTGAGTTGCCGCAGCCTATGTGTTTAAGCTCAAGTTATTATTTTATTTCCATTTGTCTGTTTCAACAGTTTAATGTTGTAAGCAAGCTCAGTATACTGAATTATTCACAAGCCCGTGGAGTGCAGATGCCTTGACATAGCAGTTCTGGAGAAATCTTTCCCAGCACTAGGCGAGACGTGCATGCCAAGCCGGAGAGGGCAGTTCTGCAGCGCCCGGATCACCCTGATCCACCCGAGCCCTGCCCAGGGACAGGGTGAA
The DNA here is from genome assembly GCA_026413425.1 of Tringa solitaria. Lineage (NCBI taxonomy): Eukaryota > Metazoa > Chordata > Aves > Charadriiformes > Scolopacidae > Tringa > Tringa solitaria. Next base: position 7,035,624 of record JAOXJM010000041.1, read on the forward strand.
TCTCTGCTCACAGCCCGTGGGTGGATTAATTCTTTCAATTAGGAGCCACTCAAATGCACCGGCCCCGAAAGGCAGGAGCGGTTCAGAGCAGAGCAAAGCCTTGCACAGCCTGAGGGGGTGAAATGGTGTTTGAGCAGACCTCTGGGGAGGCTTCTCAGGCAGTCCACAGTCAGGCTTCATGCAGAAATTGCGCACAGATCTTGGGCTGAGCCCGAGGTTTGCTCCACTTGTGGCTTTCATAGAAACTAAGTGAGCATGGGCCGAGGCTGTAAACACAGCTGGATACCAGGGGTTTTTCCTTCTCTGGCAGGAGCACCGCAGGGCTAGTCTTCCCCGAATTCCAGGGCACCCAGCTCCCCGCCTCACAAGGACATCTTCCCCCAGGACCTCTAAAGGCAGAGCGCAAGGGCCAGGGTACGCTGGGTGGGGGTGGCAGCTGCTGGGGATGTTCAAGTTCATCCCACACTCAGTCACCCCACAAGGGCAGTCACAAGGGCCGGGTGACTTCCCAGCTCTTCAAAGCCACGCCACTGGAGGAAAAGATAAAAAAAAAAAAAAAAGAAAAGTCTTCATAAAACAAATCCTACAGGATTTCCTCACAATTATCCTTTGCCTGGGGTAGCATACCTGCGTTGCTTTAGTCACCTGCTGCCTGCTGTTCTGAGGAACATAACTGCTGGAAGAGCAGGAGGACAGACATACTCCGCTTTTTCCCCACCACATACACTGGAAAAAGAAAGGGCTGCCTCCAGATACCCTGTCTCAGCATAGGGTTAGATGTGGAAGCCAGGATCCTCCCTAAGATTTTTGCTTTGTTGTTGAATTTCCAAAAGAAGTGGAATTACTGCTGATTGCACTTGAACTACACCACAGAGGGCTTTTTGCTTCCATAAAGATCATTGTGAAGCTGCTACAGTGACACCAGGATCTTCAGAGGGTTTGCATGAGATAGTGCCTCTAAGTGCCTTTGAAAAATCTCAGTCTAAATGCAAACAGCAACAGATCATCCCTCCAACTAATTTGACACTCCACCTGTGACCCAGCTACAAATAGCAGTTCAGGAAATAACAAAGCTCTCCTTTACAAGACACGCTTGTGCCAATTAAGCAATATAATATCACCTCCAGAGGTAAAATAACTTTCTTCTCCCAGTTGATGTTCAATGTAAGCCATAAAAATTCCATCAGATAGTGGAAATTCAATAAAATATGAGATAACATAGATGTCAGAGGGGCCAAATTCAGCCCCAAAGTAATTCCACAGCAGTTGCTAGAAATAAGGCTAGAATACAAAAGGGCAGGTATTTTTAATAGTTAATTATTTTTTATTAGGTGTAATCAAGAGTGTTGAAAGAACAAGTGTTATTTCATATAAGTGGTAAGGGAAGTGGCAGATACTGTGTTACTTCTAAATTAATTTTATCAGTTGACTCCTTTCTTCAAAATTCTAAGAGGTTAAAATATGAAGTTGCATTTTCTGAACCCATCAGGTCTCGGACACAAGGTACAGTGGGAGCAGATGGACCTTCCTTGCCAAAGCCGGTGCTGGGAGGTGTGGGGGCAGCTCTCCTGCTCCCATGGCACCCGTGTCCCTGCATCCTGGGCATCTCGGCAGCTGGCCCAGGAGTGGGAGATCTCATCTGAGAGATGGTTTCCGAGGGGGAGGTTTAACAAGCCGCAGCCAGGCACAAACTTCTGCCCCTGCCCACCCCAGCTGGGCCCAGCTGATCGTCTCACTGTGTATAAACCTGCACCCAAGCATCCACCCCCGCCACTCTCAAAAAGGGGCAGAAATGGGGAAGATGTCAATAGCAGCATGCTCTTTGCACTGATTCATGTTAAAAGCTTTTCTTTATGTTTTGAAAAAGCGGTTTATATCTGATCTTATTGCATGAAAGACAAAATATGCCACTTCCAGTTATGTCACTGCATGCCATGTAGGAAAGCACAGACATTAACAAAGAGCCACAGCAAAGCATCGAGTGCATCTGAATTCTTTGTCTGCAGCCCAGGCTTTTCCTGCCTCACAGTGACAGGATCAGGGAAGAATTTTCTGTGACTAATTAGGTTTTAACTTGCCAGAGAGAACATGGACATTGGCAGTCTATTGTATAATAGTGAAGTAAAGTTTGAACTAGATTGAACTTAATTTCCTTTTCACTGAAAGGAAAGAAAGATTAATGAAATATCCCCAAATCCATCCTGTTAGCTTTTATTAAATCAGCAAATGAAATTTAACCTCCAATGCTGTTATAAAATCTTTTCCTGTAGATTAAGTTTCTGCAAACATAAACGAAATAGACATACTCTCCTCTGCAACATTTTAGATATGAAAATTACATTATTTCAATCAACATCACTGTTACTTTAGGCAAATGCCATATTAAGAAACAATTATTTCTTGTCTTTCTTTCCACAATGTTACCTAGATTTTATTAAATGCCAGAACTTTGCTAGTCATTTCTGAAAACCATTTGCTGATATTCCAACATGTTCTTCCGCTTTCTGCCAATAGTAGAGTTATCCCTCCCGGAATACAAACCTTTCTTTTATTAATGTTACATGTCTCATCTGAGAGAGTCTAAATCATGGTGCTCTCTCACCTTCTCTACTGCTTCTCAGTCCCAGTTATTGCATTAACACCTTGGCTTAGTCCTCTTCTCCTAAGCCTCTTACTGAGGTCAACAGAGTTACATCAGGAAAATGCAGCCCCCCTTGCCTCAGCTGATGAGGACAGATATTTGCATTGGGCTCAATCAGTTCTCAGATGTTCTGTATGGAGAATTAGTCAAGCTTGCTCCCTAAACTTGCTTCCATCCTCCATTGATGGACCAAAGGAGGTGAGATCTGCCTGGAGCATCCATAACTGCACGGTCAAGTCTGGACCTTAGAAGCTATTTACCTGGAAATGTTAAAACAAATGGATTGAGGAGGCTTTGCTATTTCTCACCTGGTGAGTAAAGCAGAGCTGTAAATGTGAGTGTGACGAGCACACCTTGCCTGGGGAAGGTCCCAGCCCTGTTGCCTGCAGATGAAGCCCTCATCCTGCTGGGAGGTGGGACCAAGAGGCTTTGTGGGCTCTGTTGCAGCGACAGCCAGAGTCTCGCCTCCGAGGACAGGGACGTGACTCTCCTCCCAGGTGAGTGCTTCCACTGTGCCAGATGGGCCCCACCGACACCAAGCCTTCCGAAAGTGCAGGGCACTGCAGGGGGAAAAATGCTGCTGCCATGGAAGTTAAAACATTAACACTGTTTACGTCAAACCGCCAGTGCTCGGTGCTACACAGGACAATATGAAACTGTATAAAATATTTGCAATGATTGCCAAGAAAGTAGAGGCTGCCAATACTCCAGAGCACATCCTCTGGAACTGATTACTTCTAATCCTTTAGAAAATGTATAAATAAAATGATGCCAAGACTGATGGACAAGCCAGGGCACCTACTCATGTTTCTAATATATTGCTTTCCCTCCACCCCCTTCCTTTCTCTGTACAAAATACTCTCCTTTTTTAGTAACTTAAGTTGACAATCATCAAAAGAAATCAAACTGTATATAAATGAACATTCTGAAGCGTGTCACAGTACGTCAGAAACTATTGAAATCTACTAGAAGTCTCCAAAACAAGTATTTAAATCTTTTAGTAATGCTTTAGTAGAGTCATTATTTAACTTCCTAGCAAGAATGCATTTAGCAGGAACACCAGAGGCGTTTACCCTTAGTATTAGCTACTCAATCACATAGCCTAATCCCAGAGGCCTAATCTGTGTGTTAGTGGGAACACAACAATTATCTACATTCATTAGAAATTAGAAAGGGGGAAGGTGGAGGGGCAAACCTCAATGGGTGGATAATTAGTTTCACATACTCCCATTGTTTGCACGAGGCCAAATCCATATTGCCATTGAAGTCAAAGGAGCTTTTACTAGACTGTCCTGCCTTTTCTTGCCATCCAGACCACCAGCTACGATCATCAGGGCTGCTTGTCTTAACCAAGGAGACACAAGCTTGTTCTAGCCTTAAATATATTAGAATGGTCTTTCTTTCTCATAAGTGTCTAGTAAGCTAGAGTAAGTGGATTTCAATAGCCTGCTTATTGGTAACTGCAGCTGGTGCCTGCTTTGGGTTCTTTATTTTGTGCTTAGCACAATGCTGCTTTAGAACAGATGGATTTAGCAAAGCCTTCTAAGATACTAAATAGGAATAGGGTGTTCTTAAAGCAGCTGGACACAAATTGGGTAAACATATAATGGAAGACCGTTTCTCTCATTCTCCATTCCCTAATAAACTTGTAATGATTTATCATATAGCTGGAGAGCTGACATTCCTCTCAATGGAAAGGTAGTGTTACGCCTCACTATGAGTCATTTATGTTTAATCCCAGATAGTGGAAGAGAACAGGCTACTCTTGCAGCCCTATTTCTGCAAGCTCATTATAATTACAGCTGTCTTCAAGCTGAAGAATTCAGATATATTTCATGTCTCCAAAGTTTTACTGTAGTTCTTTGTAGCAGCAGAGCCATATTCATTCTCAGTCAATGTAGTAATAAGATGTTCTGCAGTATTCTGTAGCCTTATATTCCTCTCTTTCTAATGCCAGAAATTGGTGAAACCAGTGTTACCGAAGGTGCTTGGAATTGTCCATTGCTCCAAGTGACCAGGAAACTGTGTAAGATCCATCTATAGATACCTATCCTAAGCTCGGGGTCAGAGATTGCTATATAGAGGTGTTCTGTCTTCATTATTAACACATCATAAATATAATTATTAAGTGCTTTCTAGAACGAAAAGTTTAGCAAATGCTTATAATTCTCTTTTTTTTTTTTTTTATGAGAACATGCATTGAAATAAGTCTTACAACCAGGTCATCTGACAGTCTATATACAAACAGCAAAAATATGTGAATCCAGCTTGAGCACAACAGAGACTGAGGTGTAAAATGTGCATTCCTCCCCCCACTCCCCAAGATTCGTATTCTCTGCCCAGTGTAACATTGATCTTTGCGAGGCCTCTGCTACATAGGGCAAAGGAGAAGTGCAGGGATGAGAGGAAGTTAGGACCAAGCAGGGTGTGAAGGATCTATACACCCGTATGTTCAAGGACGTGTTTGATGCTGCATGTGGCTGCATTATGACTGCAGAAATGACCTGAAAGTGTCTCTGAAGACACTAAGGGATGTTTGACAGGGAGAAATGACTTCAGTTTCTCGATATATCTGCTAATGGGCTCTCAGCTCTGTCAAAGACCAGTTGCTCTAAGTGAAAGTAAGGAGAGATGGAGGCAACAAAAGGTTGCAGAACGTTGCCATGCTGTGCAGATGCTGAAGGACCACTTCCCCATGCACACTCGGGTACTGCAATGCCCAGAGTGGCCCTCTGCTACACGAAACCTGGGCAGACATCTCATCTGCAAGTGCTTAGTGACAAAAAATGTAAAATGGCAAGAATTAGAACAAGTTCTAGCCTTGAGTTCATTTTCAGAAAGAGAACAGGGAGATTTTTTAAAAAGTATGTAGGATCATAAGATAATTTGGTTTGGAAGAGACCTCAGGAAGTCATCTAATGCACAGACACATGAACCCCCTTTTACACAGAGAAACTCCTTCTAATGGGGAAACAAGTAGCTAAAAGCATAGCGTTACCTAAGGATTCCCTTTTGCTGGAGTGATGTTTCTACAGTTAAAACAGACAGTAAAAGGCCACTGTGTGATAACAAGAAGGTGCAAAAGTGTTATAGTTGAGGACTGAAACAAGAATTTATTGGGGTGAATGATTTGTAATAGAGTAAATTATTTTTGACAAAAAGTCTGATTGTTGTAACTTCAGTAACTCTTTACTAGGAGGTTTCTAGAAACAGATGCACCAAGGAGGAAGAAAGACTCCTTCCATGCAGCCCAAAAGCAGATAGAATCTGCATGGCAGAAAACAGAACTTGAAGATGCTCCCTGGAAAATATGTGAAGAGCTCACTGAGAGCTTCTTTCCAAGATGTGTGTTGTTGCTTCCTGCTTTCTGGGTGGTGGTGGTAGTGGTTCTGCTTTCTCATGTATCAACTCAGCCTCAGACACAAACTCATTATTATGTAAAATACAACATGCAAACTCAGAATCTAAAACCCTATAATCTTAAAATCCAGCATATGGAAAATGTAAATAGGCAGGACGGTGTGAGAAGCTGTTTTCATCTACTTCTGCCAGCTGTTGATGCCCAGAAGAAAAAAAACCAAACAGCTTTGCTTGTGCCATCCTTACACCAAAACAATTTCCGAAGAGCCATCGTCTGTCCCAAATGAGGCCCCTGATAGTTTTATTCAGAAATCTCTCAAAGCACAACTCAAGCAGTGCGAGAAAATGAATTTGAAGAATTTTACTGAAATAATTTTGTTCTTTTTATGGGCATGAAAACAAACCCCCAGAAACTCATCTTGTGACTATTGCTTACTCATTATGTAAGAAAGGAGTGAAGCGGGGGTGGATCTTGGTTCCTTCTCCTGCCAGTGTCTCACCCTTAGGCAAAGGCAACAGGGGAGGGTATGGCAACACTGCATTTCCTAAAACCGCGCATCTGAGCAGGGCATGGGGGTCACCACCGAAAGAGATGTGGAGACTCAGCTAAATAATGGCCAGGGAGAGGTTCTGGGAGCAGTGCAGGTTGTCCTGCTGCATGGGACTGCACGACCACACGGCACAGAGGGACCTCAGCCTGTGGTGGGATGGAGAGGAGCCAGCAGGGCCGGCAACCTGCAGCTCAAGGAGAAGGAAGGGATTCTGCAGGACAACAGGAGAGAGGAACTTGGTCAAGAGATAACAAAGACTTTCAGAGTTAAGGTAAAAGAGAGACCTTTCTTTATGAGGAACCTCTATCTCTGGTTCACAAACCTGCCTTAAACAGTAATACAAACAGCTATTGTTTTGAGAGGCTTGAAATTGCAGCTGCTCAACGTATCTATCCAAACTTGGTTGTAAGCAAGCAAATTAATAAACTACAAGAAATCTATTTCCACCTATAGTCTGGACCTAGCACACCGCTCTAAGAAACAGGTAAAAGTACCCTGTAAAATAACCGATGTATAAGCCTCTAGAATTATACTGTTACAAGACTTACATCATTAAAGGCCACAGCCCGAGATCACAAATACTGCTGCAGCTATGAGCATGTTTGATAATCAATCTCATTTAGTGTTTAAAACTCTCTCATAGGTTTTTAATTAAACTTTAGAGGATCCAAGTGATGGTTTTTGCTATTGCACAGTATATGTTTACCATGAGATTAGTTCAGGCTGATTGATGTGCATGCACTCAAGCCATTTCAGAATATTTTGCTTACAAGGCATGCAAAGTCTGCTTGTACTGTAGCATACCTCAGCCACAATTAGCTGCCATGAATTTATTTTCAGGGAAGGACTACTTATTTTCATTATCTTTACATTATAGTGCCAGGTGAACTGGTTTAGCAGTTATTACATTTCATCAAACCTTTTTCCATTTTTAGAAATTAGCTAAGGTGGGTATTAGTCTGCCTACCTAAGAAAATGAGGCTTTTGCAGTCATGCTGTTTCCATGTGTATCTGTGTCTGTTAGTCAGCATGTCCCTGCCTTGGAACTTTTGATCCCCTTGGCAAAGTTCAGCTGAACTTAATAGAGGTGGAAGGTCTCTAAGATACTACTTTCCGGTGTTTTATGCAAACAGGCAAACTTCTGGAGAAGACAAACTCCGGTATTTTCCCCACCATGAAAAAAGCTGCCTTATTAGACAGCAGAAAACGTACGTAAGAAAGATAATTTAAGCACCTTCGGTCACAATAAATATTGTATAGGTCCATATGGTATTTCGGGCTGGCTGGGACCCCAGGAGGGCTCTTGTCCAATACCCTGGGTGAAGCCATGAGGCCAGAACAGGTAGCTCAGGGCTTTGTCCAGACAGGTCTGGACAACCTCCAAGGATGGAGGTTGAACAACCTCTCCAGACAACCTGTCCCACTGCTAACTGTCCTCACAGGGAGAAGGTATTTCCCTGTCTGAACCCCTCTGGTTTCAATATACGCCTGTCACCTCTTGTCCTCCCATCACGCAGTGCCTGGTTCCATCTTCTCCATGTCCTCCCTGCAGGAATTGAGAGGCTCCTGTGTGGTTCTGCTGAAGCTGTCCCTCCTCCTGGTTGAACAAACTCTGGTCCTACAGCCTCTCCTCAGTGGGTCTGGGCTCATCTTGCTGCCCACCCCCCCTGCAGGGCCTTTCCCAACCAGGTGGTGCCAGCCTGAATCCCTGCCAGGGCTCTGCCCTCCTGAGCACTTTGTCTTTGCCCTTGATTGAAATGCTAGGAGCCTTATGAAACACAAGCCGCTGGCCATCCTGCTTCTGGTGTCAGAGCCTGGCCATGTGGGACAGTCCAGCTGTGCTAAGCTGCAGCCAGAGCCTGGTGGCTTTCCAGAACACCAAGAGCGATACAGGACATCTGCTCCCAAACAGTGTGCTGGCTAGGCTGGCTCCCATCTCTGCGGTCAGAGCCACAGCATGGATCTATTTTAATGTCTACTTATTTTGAATGTATTTTGAAGGCAAAGTTTTGCCCTCGCCGCTTGGCAGAGGCTGGGAAATGGACTGACACAAGCTCATCTCCTGCCACCCTGCCTGTGCGGGACTGGACACACACTAAGATGCTTTTCACCAGGAGTAGCATGCCTTTCCTAGAGGCGCAGACCAAGAGAGGGAAGAAGCAGTTCCCAGATTACAGAGAAAACCAAAGAAATTGTGTTTCATACAACCTGCAGGTAAGTAACTGCCTAAAGTTAACCCAAGTTCAACAACAGCAACTGGATAAAAGAGAAAACACACTCACAGCCACCCCGTGAGACAGCCTCTGCCTCAGAAAATCCCTAAACCAAATATCACTGGAAAATTAGGTTGTATGCTGGGGAATATTTTTGCCTTGTTTGGATAGCAGTACTCCTTCCAAACGTCCACGGTTGGCTACCACCGTAAGATGGCACACTAAGCGGGATAGGTACCAAGCATTGGTCTCACATAGTGTGGCTGTTCCCATGCTGAGCCAACAAGCAGGATTCATGCAGCCAGGCCAGCTGAATTGTCCCTACCACCGAAGTGCCCCTTCAGGTGCTTCCATGCCATGCCTTCTGCTCCCTGACTCCTGGCAAAGCTGGCCATGAGGACAGCCTCCCAGGCCTTATCCCCCACTCAGACACAGCACAAGATCACAACTCTACCTGTTTAACTGGGGTTAAAGCTTCACTCTCATTCAGGCAGTAAAGATCCCAGAAATCACCCAGTTTCAAAGGGAACAAGAAGCCTGTCAGTTCACTGGGTTATTTCTCACTCTATCAATGCTTTCTTTAAATACATGTAGTAACGACTTGCTGGAAAACTAGACTATTTGACATTGTTTTGAAGTTCATGCTGTCTTCAAGGCCCTTACCTTCAATTCACATGTTGTAAGCCTTTTGAGTCTGGTATTAATAATAAATATTATTGCCATGCATCCTTATTTTTTGCTTAATTTAATTACAGAAAATGTAATAGCCTTATGAAAACAATATATGAGTTTTCAAACCTAATTAACATGATACAAGTGCACAGGTCACTAAAACAGTTGTTTTATCTGGAAGCTTTCCATGCAAACAGATAAAAACAAAATACATTTAATTCAGCAACTTCAGTTGAAAGTTAAATCAAAGATGACTAGTTCTTGCCTAGGGGTGCAGCCTTCCTGGTAATAAATGTTTTCCTCTTGTCATGATTTTAGAAAAAGAGAAAGAGATATGAGAACCCTATCAAAGAGTTTAAAGTATGTCCAAGTCAGCCATGACCAAGGCTTAGCTGTTAGACCAGCCCTCTATCACCAAGGAGAAAATCAACCCAGATGTATTGTATTGTTTCATTAGACTAACAGCAAGTTTAATGTTTAGGGTAAGCTTGCCCATTTCTCCCCCTTCTCCACCTTCTATATCACCCCTTAATGCCCCCAGTCTGAATCTCACAATTGCTTTTGGGGTATAATGTAAGTCAGCAGGAGCTCTGCACCCAGTGAGACAAAAAAAAATGAGCCTTATGCTTTTAGTCTCGTTTTACATTTTCTTGAATACTCTTCAAGTGTTGGCCTGAAACAAAAAAAAAAAGAAAAAAAACAGCTTGATAATGGCAGCAGAGCCATTTGTAATTCAGGCCTGGAGACCTGCATTCAGCAAGTGGTTTATTGCTCCCAGTACAAAGAGAGGCAATTCCCTCATTTCTTGGAAAAGGGAAAAAAATGACTCTGGGATCCAGGATGTCACGTGTCTGCCTACCCACAGGCATTTGTCTGTCCATCAGCCAAGAAGAAAAAACTGCCTACTGAGAAATAGACAACACTGTTTGACACACATCAAAGATGATTCATCAGAGGACTAAATCAGACAAACATTTTCTCTTCGGCAGTTGAAGAAGTTCCTGCCTACCACAACCCTGGATGGTATTCCTGTTCCTGTACAGCTGCTTTGTGCCCCTGCAGCTCCACAGCCAATGTGTCCTCCTTGTGCCTCCATGTACGGCCATGCTGCCTGTCATGTTGTGGGAAGACTGTGTTGGATAACCCTCACCATCAGAGGGGATTCCCTTGGGTTTTCCATGTCAGAATAGAGGGACAAGTGCAGGGGCGGAGGAGAAACCATGCAGAGAAAACACTCAAAGACCTTCATCCCTTGGGCGTGATTTGGCAACCCAACCAGGTGAGCTTAGAAAGCCAGTCTAGCTGCTTGGGTGCCTTGAAGAAACCTTCATTTTAACCACAACTTTCAGCAAAGCAGCTCTGGAGAGAGAGAATTGGGAGTCCTAGTGGACAGCAAGTTGATCGTGAGGCAGCAGTGTGCCCTTGTGGCCAAGAAAGCCAATGGTCTCCTGGGGTGCATTAAAAAGAGCATGGCCAGCAGGTCAAGGGAGGTCATCCTCCCCCTCTACTCTGCTCTGGTAAAGCCGCATCTGCAGTACTGTGTCCAGGAGCACCTCTCTTATGAAGAAAAGCTGAGAGACCTGGGTCTGTTTAGCCAGGAGAAAGAAGATGCTTATAAATATTTCAGGGGCAGGTGTCAAGAGGATGGGGTCTGACTCTCTTCAGTGGTGCCCGGTGACAGGACAAGGGGCAACAGATACAAGCTAGAACAAAGGAAATTCCATCTCAACATGAGCAAAAACTTCTTTACTTTGAGGGTGCCAGAGCACTGGAACAGGCTGCCCAGAGAGGTTGTGGAGTCTCCTTCTCTGGAGATATTCAAAACCCACCTGGATGCATTCCTGTCCAACCTGCTCTAGGTGAACCTGCTTTGACAGGGTGTTGGACCAGGTGATCTCCGAAGGTCCCTTCCAACCCCTACAATTCTGCGATTCTGTGATTTTGTGAAAGCGAAGCTATCCAATAATCCCAAATGCACATCAATCAAAGCTAAATTGATTTTTTAACACCTGGAAAAGACAAATCCACTTGGGGGAAACAAATCATCTGTTCCTTCACTGATGAGTACCTTCATTTGTCAAGTTCAATGCACACATGCAGCACTGAGGTGACGGCATGGCAGCCAGTGGCTACTCTCAGTCAAAAACAGGGCCGGAGTAATAGAAACCAGGCTTCCCAAAATGACTCAGTGGCTACAAAATCCTCTCATGAAGCAGAAAACCTGTTCTGGAGTCCTTCCCAAACTGAAGGGTGAGACCCACCTCTCTCTTACATCAGAACAGCCCAACAATGCAATACATGGGGCTGAGCCCTGGAGAAACAGCAGATCTGACTTCTAGACCCTGCCTGCATATTTAGTCATTTGAAAATATGCTTGCAAAATCTATACAAGCAGAGCAGAAGGAGATGCAGAACTCCAGAGTTGCTGGTGGCTTGGCATGGCTGCCTGTGCTGGGGCCACTTTGCCCCACCCCACCTCACCCCCAGCTCCCCAAAATGTCACCTCTACGTGGCAGATATTTCTGCAACAGAGCTGTAAGTGATGTGAATGTGCAACTCCATCCACATCTCTAGAAGCTTCAGAAGACATCAAAAGGGTATGTGAAGACATAAAAATATGCATATCTCCATATTCTCTCTATCTCCATAATCCCCATATTTCAGTAATTTTCTTTGTGCAACAGTCCATCAGCATATTTTTAGAAACAGGCTCTTAACTTTGAGCCAGTGTCACAACCCAAAGCCTGTACCATCTCTCCTAAACTAAAACATATTTCAAGAATGGGATTCAAAATTTAATTCTGTTTTTCTGCTTAGTTCAAACTCTTAAACCATTGAAAGATGGGACCCACTAAAATCATTACTTCTGCAATTCCATCAGAAAAAAATCCCATTTTTTTCTATATCTTGGTGTCAGGACCTTCATTATTTTTAAATTTCTCTGCGACATTTACACATAATTCATAACAAAATGTCCATTTCACATGAGCCCATATCACTACAAGGGCAGATTTTGGATGAGTGCAGAATTACACAGTGAAACCAAACAGGGTTTCCCCAAAGAAAGGCTGGTCATATGGCCAGCAGCTGTGACAGAGCAGTATCCTTATGTAATGTGAAAAGTAGTAATAATTACCATTTCCTGTGCTCCCCGTTTCAACAATGAGTAAACGATAGCTTAGAAGAAAAAAAAAAGAAAGGTAATGTTTCTTTGTAAAGATTAAAAAAAAAAAAGAGTGAAGATTCAGGAAAAAAAAAACCAAAAAAACTGAAGAATGAATGAAAGGAAAAATACTTCAAATAGAAAAAAGAAGCTTTTGTACAGTCATGCTTCCCCAGACACACAGAGCAGCTTGAAGTCTAGAATTACTAGGGACAATTAAAATGAAACAATAACAAATGTGTAGTCCAAAAGGCGAGGCGATCTCCTTTCCTCCCCTGGTCCTTCTCTCAGCCTGCAGCTGATCCAGAGAGCAGGCAGAGGTTTGTCCCCTGCAGGCAGGTAAAGCTATAAAGCACAAGAGAGAAAGTCACCTCAAGTTCACACCAGAACGCATCTTGGTGCAGATTTCCCAACACAAGCACAGTGAGGATTTTGCAGTCAGCATCAACACTGCTATACATACAGATATATATATTTCTCCCATCTGCCTTCCCAAGGCGCTTCCCTCTTGACTCACTAGAGAAAAAGCAGCAACCCATCCCCATCACACGCAGGAGAAAGGGTAGAAGATGTTAGAACCAGCTGAATAATTAGAAGCAATAAGGAATAGCTATGAACACCCAGAGATTCCTCTGGAACAAGGAAAGAAAGACGTGACAAGAGCTACCAGCTGGAAGAGGAGACAGAGCGAGTGATGACAGGACCTAAAATGGCTTGCAGTTGCTTCTGGACTGCTGCAGCTACTCTTTGCTATATTTAAAGAGCCAATGGCCAGAACAGCATTTTGGGAAAACATTCCTCTCGCCAGGGCGCTCCTGCACTAGAGGATGTCGCTATTCATCTGGGGAAGGAGGCCTTGGGAATCTATTTCAAGCGAAAGGGCTGCTGCTATGTAATAATATATCCGGTGATGAACCCCAGAAGATTTATCTTGTCAAACATTTTTGAAAAACTTCCTCCAAGAAACACAGTCTGAAAGAACAGCTCCTAAATTTTGGATGCAGAGAGCTACAGAGATTATACTGTCATACATCACAGTGGCACTCTCCCACCCCTGTCCTGTGCCAGCCCCAAGAGGCTCATACCCTTCATTCAGCACCTTTCTGTGCCCCACAGGTGCTCTCCAGCAAGAACTTGATTTCCACCCAGGGCCCAAGAGCCCCACAGCAGCTCTGGGAGCACACAGCTTTTAGCTCTGGAGTCCCTGAATCAGTTCCCACCGTGGTCACTGGGACAGGTGCTACCACACAGACACGAAGCTGGACCCCACAAGAGTGTGTGAGGCAGTTTGCTCATCTACCAGGACAAACAAAATCAAATGTGAGATGAAAGCGTGTGCTCTTCTGGCTATGGCACATCCCCATTTCTACTAGGGAGGTGCAAGACCAAAAATATGAACACAACAGGACCACAGCTTTTCTTGTCTTGTATCACTTCAGATAGGATATGTCCCAAGGCAGCTTGGTTTTGGCAATTTCCTCCTCTCTCCACTCATTTTGCTGGCATTTCTGTGTCTTTTCCTAATCAAAGTCTCCAAGGCCAGAACAGCAGGAAGGAGTGAGAACTGCAGCCGTCTCAAATCTCAGCTAGTGATGAGGAAGCAAAGTGCGAGATGAACGCTGTTTGCTGTAATCCCCGCCTGCCTGATACCCACAAAAGTTCAAGGATTCAGGCTGTGATCTGTTCTGCTTAGATTTTAACCTGGGATGTCATGCTGAAGCACCGTGAAGGGCTTGAATTTGACAGCAAAGAAACTTCAGGAACATTTCTTGTGAAGGTTGTACTCAAGATGGCAGAAACCTCAGTATTTTGGCCCTCTTCCCAAGAGGAACTGGCTAAATTAAGGCTCATTTCAGTTGTGGATATAACCCTAAACCAAAACCACAGGGATCTGACTCAAAATCTGCCCGCCTGAAGTTGAGGCAGCTGGAATTGAAAGCTGGAATTCAAAGACTTTCAAAAGGAAGGTTTGGGCTTGCAAAGGAAAACCTAATTTGTCAAACCCAAACAAACACACCTCAGCAGTGAGCTCTGAGCCCATCCTCTGCCTTTGAAAAGCCCCGTGTTCCTCACATCCCCTTGGTTTCTTATCCAAGTGCCTGCTTACACGGAGACTGGATGGGGTGGAAAGAAGTAATTGTGGGCATCGTTTTGCTTCCCACAGACCAGTGCTGCCCAGGCAGTGGTTGCAGGTGGAGGATACACTGCAGCATGGCCGAGATGGACATGGGCTTGCTCACGCAGCAGCACTGCTGCTCCAAGAGCTTCATGGTAGACCCCAGCTGCTGAATTGCTCCCTGAAGCCCAGAAGTAGCATAGAAAAGAGGTACCCTCACTCTCCTGAACTCTGTAAATCAACAGTGAGTTTGACCCTGGTTTCTCAGTCTTGTTCATCAGGCGTAGCTGGACTGAAAAGGAAAAAAAAAAAAAGAAAAAAAAAAAGTAAGCTTGCTGCAGCTTTGTTAAAAATGTACTTTGGAAGCAGTTTAGGAGAGGGCATGTGGCTGCCCTTACAGCCCCCTCGGGATGCTGTGCTTGTGGGAAGTGCAGCGATGTTGGACGAAGCCTGCATAGCTCTAAATCTGCTGCAAACACCCTGCTGGTTCATAGCCAGGTGAGAACAAGGACTGAGGTACAGAGCTGGAGGCCACATCTTTATATCCGTGCAGTAGGGCATAGAGTCCTCTCTTTTCTAATCTCAAACAGATGGCCCTGCCACCAAACGCACTGCACCCTTCTTTTGATAATGCCTAAACCAAGCCAAAGAAGGCTGAAAACACAGATCTCCGTTGTGAGTCTGCGTTTTGCCCTATGGGGGCCATTGCTAACTGCAGTTAGGGATGGGCCTGCCCCAAACCTCCTGTGCGCCTTTCAAACACACCCCAGACTCTCTTTTCAGAGCTGCAGATATAAGCAGGGTGAAAATAGAGGTTCAGCCTCTGCGTTGCAGCTTGGATTCATTCCCCGTATTTCCACTTGGATCTATTTCTAATTTTAACTACATCCATAATAACGTTTAGGGTTTGTTTTCCCTTTTTTTAAAATAGCAGGGTGCTCAGCTCCACCGTCTGCCCCGGCCGTGTTTGAGCTAATGTGCAAGCACACCAATGTATTTATGTCTCTGCAGACACGGGTGAAAAGGCCAAGTGCAGCTGGCTGAAATCCTCGCCCAAAGTGAAAACACTGTGTGACATTTCGGTGACACAGTGACTTTGACACAGGGCTGGCAGTCCAATAGCCTGTTGCATTTCTCTTTAGGCTGTCATTCTGCAGAGTTTGATCAAAGAGCAGTACCCGGGGCAGCAGCAGTTCCTTAAGGGTATAATAAAATTCGAGTATGTTGAGATCTGTGTGGCCAACACTCAGCATCACTGAACAAAAAAGTATAAGGGAACATCCTTTCTGGGGATGGGTTTATAATCATTCCCCTGTCCAAAATCCCCAAGGCTGCAAGCTTGCACCTATAATGATTAGCTGGTTATAAAGCCTGCATCTTTGGTTTGGTCTATGTGCAAATCTGTACAGAATTTTTTTTAAAAATGCATTAAAAGCATACAACATGCACAAGAATCTGTAAAGAACTCTACATTCCTCCTATTGGCCTGTGCAAAGAGTTACAGAGACATTCCTAGGACATGTCCCACCAATTTATAAAATGAGCTAAAATATTTGTAAAAAGAGAACCCAAACCTGATTAAGAAATATGATCTATTTCTATACAGCCCATCGGTAAGTAAATGTAAAGTGAATTTACTAATGTACTGTCCAATAACCACTCAGACTATAATATGGCTTGACTGACCTCTTAAATTTTCTCACATCTATTCTCTTTTATCTTCTAGGACCAGGTCTTTAGGGCAGGGGCCATCTCTTTGTCCTGTATTTTTCCAGCACCTTGTAGTTCTTGTTCATACCTGGGATGCCTAAATGCTGCAGTATTGTTATTGCACAGTATTGAACAGTTGAACTACAATAATGATAATGAGCAATATAAACACAGATACTTACCTTATTTGAAAAGCATGTATTAGTACCACCCAGCCTGCAAAACTGTGTAACCCTACTGCAACTATAATACATAATTTGCTCATATGTAAAGAACTGCCCCAAGCAAAATGTTGAAACTGACCTCAGTTTCCTTTAATACCTTGCTGACCTCTCCCTACAGCCACTGCCTGGCTGATTTGAAGTTCTCATGCCTAAAACCTACATGCCCTGTCTCCTTTACTCCCTGGGGCTTCTGCTGTCAAGCAGAAGAAGTATTGTGTCAGGAAACCAGTTTTCTTGCCAAGTTTGTAGTATTTAGACAAGCTGAGAATTGTCTTGGGCTGAGGTCTCATGCACTTCCACGCTTGGGAAATTCAGTCTCATGTCTTAAGATGTGGTCTCTTGACACCAGGTGGTACCTGTCTATACCTCCACGCATACAGGTTGTGTACTGTTTCCTCTCAAGATAAAGGCTACGGGATTTTTCTAGGTGCTCTGTGCACTCCTGCTGGTGTTTGACTCATACTACACACTGATCTCCATCCAAGCCAACAGGTATTATCCATGATATAGACTGGCCTGTAGGTCATCTAGAGCTTATATTCCTTGGTCAAAAGACAAATGGTATATATCAGAATTTTTTTAAAAGGAAATGATAGGAACACAATCAGCAGTTTTAATGGGATCTTCCTCTGTCATACCTACTGAAGAGCTATAAATGTCATTGTTTCCCTTGTTTCATTAGAGAACATCATGAGGCCATGGTAAGTGATCCATGTCTGGGCTGCACTAAGCAGTGGATTTAACCATGTTTCAGTTAAAAGCTTTACTGTAAACATGGGCTGAGAACTGCTGAGGATTGACAAGGGTCTGATGATCGAAAAGTTTTGGAAAGAATGTGGGCCACAGAGCCAGTCGTTGTCTGCTTCTTCAAAAGCAGACAGATGGCACCAAGTTGAGTCATGTGGGTGCATTCAACACAAAATCTTCACAGAAGCATTTACCAGGTAGTCAACAGGACCGTCATTCATGTGTGGAATATATGACTGTGTCTAAAACAGGAGTTTCCAAGCCATTCCAAGAGGTTAGATATGCTTTCAAGTGTTTTTCTGTTCCAGAGAACAGAAGTGGTTTGGGTACAAAAGTCTTATCCCAGGGCAAGGATAAAAGCATCCCTTTTAAAGGGAGTTTCTTCTTGAAGAACCTGAGATAAAGGGATTACGCCTTTCCTGAAGAGGAATTAGGGATCTTCCACAGCAGCTCTTACACCACTGGCTGAGTCTTCACCTACTGCTAATACAGGAGGTTGGAGAAGATCAGAGACCAATTAAATCTGAATTAAAATTAGTATTATGAGAAGTTTCCAAACTGATTCTGGGTGTTAGGCTGTGATCTCCTTTACATCAGTATTAATCAGGATAAGCTCCAGGAGCTGCCTAGAGGGTAATAATGTTACTACAGGATTTAGACTATCGTAATTGGGAACCGAATCTTAGCTGCTGGAGTTGCTCCAGTTTCGTATCAGTGAAACTAAGCAAATAATCTAGGCCTTCCTATCCCGATCCCCAGCGGAGACCTGGAGTGTGATGCTGACCCTAAGGAATCCATTGCATTGTAAAATCCAGGAGGTGGTCAAGTAACTACACTTACACCTTTGTTTCTTTAGCACTTCCGTTTTCATAGTTACTGTTTTTCTATTCTGAGCCTGCCTTCATCTGAAACAATGGTTAAAAATAAATATATTTTTAAGCAACTGGAATATCCTCTCTAAAGAGCTGGCCAAATTCTAATTTCTTAACCTTTTTTTTCTGGGAAATATTTTTGCTGTAATATCAAAATACTTAAACACATACCAGTTCCCAATACCCTCACCAGTATTGTCTCCTTTCCCTGCTGAACACACAAAGTTTTTTGGAACACACAAGGAGTAGCTGTGCTGTAGTACAACAACAAAACCTAGCCTAAAGGAAGGGAACATTTTCAGACCAAAATATCAGGCACGGTTTAAGAACTACTAGAGGCAACAGTTCTGTGATCAGCCCATGGAGGTATTACTTGTTAGTGGTTGATGAAAAGAAGACATGTGGACAGTGAGGACACCCTGATATTAGGGATGAGCAGGTACCCACTGCTGATGCATACACGGTGTGCTTGGTCTCAGAGGTTTTCCAAGCTGCTGTGGATGGATATTGCAGGTGAGCAGTGAAGGGGGGTGACAAAAGCTGAGCTGTGGGGTGCAGAGACACGGAGCTTCCCCACTGCTGCCTGGCCAGCACACGCCAGACAACTCCTTCTCTGCTGCAGAGCTTCCCTTTGGAAGATGAATTATTACAAATTATGGAAAGGTTTCCTAATAAAGGAAAGGGAATAAATCCATCAACCTCTCTTTTGCCTGGTTCAGTAGTCCCATGGCACTTGTTAAAGTTTGTGGCTGAATTGGGACTGTAGGTAGGTTTTGATTTAGTCTTGGCTGTGCTGAAGTAGATGGCAGAAACTGAAACTTCAGGAGGAGAAAGATTAATACACTAAACTTCTTGTCCCTTGGTGGTTCTGCTTTACAAAAGACAAGAAAGTGTCACAGCTTGCCTGAAGCACAGGTGAACAAGCTCTTGCTTGCTGTAGTTTATTTTCTGTAGAAGTACTGGTCACTCTGCCCATTTTCCTTTTAGCTCCCCCTTAAAGTCAAAGTGAACTCACTCCACTGTGACAAGTTTTGGTAGGAAACAGTATAACCAGTTAAAAATAAATATTTCACACTGTTCCTAAGTTCCCATTGGAGAGGTATTACCCCTCCATCTCCCTGTGAAGGCAGCCTGGTCTAGTAGGCATCTCAAAGTTCCTGCCTTGGTAGACCCAATCTCCACAGCCTCCCTTGGGTTGTCCCCATTTTTCAGGGCAAGCTGGGAGCAAAATAGCTTCAGATTTTTTCGGGTCATGCTGTTCATCAGTATGATGATAAGGGAGAAGCTAAAACTGTCAGCCCACTTTTTTCTGCTCTACCACCACAGACACCAAGTCACACAATTACTTTTTTTTCACCAGTAACAGACTCTTTCTTGAAGAATATTAGAAATACTTGCTAGATAAGCTGTTTCCATTAGAAGGTCATGGAATTTTGTAATATTCCATGCATCAGTTAGTATCTTTAGCTCAAGGATTTTCAGGCTTTGGCATCGCTAACACTAACTTATTTTTTCAAACCTGATTTCATGATATTTGGAAAAGCTTATTTATAAGACTTGCCCTGAATATATTGTCTTAATTCTCAACTTGGTTAGAGTCCCAGTGGACAGCATTTTCCAGTGCCTACTAAAGCACACAGAAGGGGCCAAAATGACAGCTAATTCAATAAGCTCAAAAGCCACATAGATTCTTCTGAAGAGCAAAATCCCATAAATTGAGTCTGTCTTTTCATTGTATTCAGAAAAAAAGATATATATATTTTTTTTAAATATTAAAAAGTCCTGGGTTGATCAAATTGTTGCATATTTCTTTCTGGGTACGTGGTAGTGAGTAGAGATTTCTGACAGTTGTATATTAAATGCAGGTGGCTCTGTGAATGCTATTCCTGTCTGATACACTACATTAACCATAACCTGCAATTTCTTCCAAAAGAACTGGAATGAATTAAATTGTTTAATAAAACCTTACTTACCTGGATAAACTCATTTCTAGTTTGCATTTAGGTTCCCCTAATGCATCTTTCCAGATTGTTATTTGTAACATAAAAAGCTAGAAGTGTTTACTTAGAAAACAAAACATCAAGTGTAATTCTGGTAATTGTCCAAGATTTTCCTTTTTAAGACTGAAGTTTCTTATATAAATTTCTTTGCCATATTCTGAATTGCTAAATATTTCATTTAACATGAATTGATAAATTCATTCCCACTTCACAGCTAAATTCAAAGCTCAAACACATACGCTTCTGCATAATTTACAGTTCAATGCACCTCTTCTGAACCTGCCTATAAACATGGATTCAGGCACTAAAGACATCAAGAGGTTTGCGGTGGACATATCTGGATGCAAATTTTTTTGCTTGTTTCTGTTGTTTCGTTTAAAACAGCTCCACAGAGTAGAGTAAAATGCAGCGTCATGGATCCATACCTTAATAAGATCATCTCTCATTGAAAGGAAGGTTTTTAACACAGAAGCAATACAAAGCAGTTAAATTTTATCAGGAGTACAAATCAAAAATATTATTTCACTTTGTGCATGGTGAATACAATAAGCTTAAATCTTTTTCTGTTTTAAAACTTATTTTAAATGCCAAGAGAAAAGCACACTTGGGAGAAAATAACAGCTTTATCTTGTTTTCACGGTTAAAGCAAAGCATAAAATTCTTTGTAACTGAGAGTGGCTGAGACACAAAATGCAGCCCTGTGATTCCAAGTGTAGCATCATTTATATCCATAAGCAGATTAAATTTTAAAAGTTCTCTCAATACCACTGACCAGAGGAGCAATGTCATTGTTAGAAAACACACGCACTGGTTACCTTATAATCAAATTTTCACTGCCCTTTCTGACAGGTTTTTAAGTTACTTAAGGGATCTATTTATATGTGGAAGCATCAACATCATGCAGTAAATCCAACCACAACTCAGTCACATATTTTATTAAGTTTAAGTTCAGTGAAAGTGCAGAGTAAACTAGGGCCCTATGTCTCTCAGTTACATCTGATTTGCGGTTGCTATAAAAAGGCCCACATGCCGCTCTTTCAGATGTGTTTTGGATTGAAAATAGGATTAATGTGCTAAAGTGTGATTAGAATGGTTAAACACGATTAATTGGAACAGACTTGTATTGCCAAGGGAGCTCCGCTGTTACTGGCTGGCCTCCAGTTTACCAAGTGAACAAAGCAGGCCAACTGTCCAAGTTTTTCCATGTCTTTGCTTATGTGCCTTTTCCTTTGCATTTTCTCATAGCCAGCTTGTCTCAGAGCAGATTAAATACAGCTGAGAATGTTGGTCTAGGTCTGCAGTGAGGATCCTCGGGGAATAAG
Organism: Tringa solitaria; assembly: GCA_026413425.1. NCBI lineage: Eukaryota > Metazoa > Chordata > Aves > Charadriiformes > Scolopacidae > Tringa > Tringa solitaria. The sequence continues at coordinate 7,057,215 of JAOXJM010000041.1, forward strand.
CAGGAACCTCAAGCCCAGACTTGGCTTCTCCAGCGCTGGTTGAAAACTGCCATGCACCTAGGGCAAGGGTCCAGGTGGATCGGCGAGGGAGTGGGAGTAATTTGGGGTTTTTAAAATGATCTATTAAACCCCTGAACTTTAATCAAGCTGCTACCATACTGACAGCTGTGATTTACTCGCCCACGGCTGTGAGGGGTAAAAGGGGGCAAGGGCTGGCAAGCACCGGCACTTGTCCCGGGCGTTAGGGACCACGCGTGTCCCACGTTAGCAGGGCTGCTCTGTTTTTATCACCACCAAATTCACGTGCATCTGTGCCCCAGAAAAATCTATTTCGGGGTTTGTTCTGAGCTATTTGGCTGGACATTCTGCAAATCCTGCCCCTCTCCGCTAGCTGCCCTCCCCTGCCTTTTCCAAGCGCAGATTAAGGATTTAAAGCTTAGGTAATCAAAGCTTTAAACTGATCCTGCCTGGAGAAGTCAGAATGGTTTAGTATATTGTTCTAAAACCAGAAATACCTCAGTGGTTTGTTGCATGAAGATATTAAAGTTTGCACAAATTAAACTCAGGAGTGCAGACATTTTGAGCTAAATTCCTGGCTATAAGCAACTAAAACCTTCATAGCAATTAAAACCATGTTTGATATTTTTTTTAATAACTTCAGGCGCAATGCAATTCACAATGGGATTGCTTTTCCCAATAACTAAGTCATTGTACAGTTTGTGGAGTAACGTCGTTCTCTCTGGGAACGGACTTGGAAAATGCACATACATACACAAGATCTCCAAGGCGGCATGCATGTGTGTACACAACAGTCCTTCAATATTTAGTATCCTTCTTTAAAAACTGTCTAACCACTGGGGACAAAAAGATAACCATATATTTGTCTGCTGGGCTTTGAAATCCTGAAGCAATTATTAGAGAAAAAAATAGAAGATAAATTCAGGGATATTTCTTGCCGCACTCTAGTTCATTTACGTGACTGTACATAAATTTCCATTTCTCTGAACAATGGAGAGGCAAACAGCATGTGCTATTCTTGCTCATAATTTACAAATTTGCCTTGGAGTCAGTTCACTGTCTCTTCCCCCTCAGGGACCCAGTGACAACCCCTTCACTTGCTTTGCTGGCTTTCCCCTCTCTGCCTTCCCACCTCCCACTCTCTCTGTCTCACATACAGCTTCCCAAAACCAGGCTTATAGCTCCTGTGTTTGTACTCAAGGAACATCTCCACTCAGCCAGCTCAGCTTCTGAACAGGCTTTGCAATGAAGTCCATTGGTTGGATAGATGATATTGCTTGGGGTGCATAATGTGTCCTTTCACCTTCCATTTGAAAGGGTGCTTAGCACACCATAGTATGCCAGAAAAAAAAGGGAGAAGACTCAAAAGCCTCTTCGCCAGCTTTCTACCTACTCTTCATGTAAATGCAGCAAGCAATGGTGGCTGCAATCCCTTGCAGAGGTCTGATTTTAAGCTGCTGCAATGTGTGAGTTAGACTCCTAAGATTTTCTTGTATAGGTAGATGCTTAACAGCTTTAAAAATTTACTCCAGCTCCAGAAGAAAACAATGGCAATTGCAGACACCAGACACATTATAATCTCTGCAGTCACCCAGATGCTCTTCATAACGCTAACCTACGCGTGTCACTGCTTGGAATGAGCAACTCATCCGCATATAGATACTCTCAGTGCTTCGTTTTGTTAGTGCTGGGGAGTTATTAAAGCCTTCTGGGCAAGCTGGGATCATGTCTTTTACTCCCGTAGCTCAAGGTATGCCTCTGCAGCCCACCAAGCCTGCCGCAAAGTACGCTGATGGGTACCCTCCCAGCTACGCTGTTACCCGTCTGTTAACACACGCCTTGTCGAACTTGTTGGCTCCACACCCAGAGCACATAGCCGAGCATTGTCCTGGAGAAAACCACATCCAGTAATGAAGGCAAATCCTCCCCATCAAAACTACACATTAAAAGCAAGTTTCCAAAGCCCTACACGTGGACAGTCCTTTCGAGTAGTCTGGTTTGTCACTAAAACAATGGAGTATCCATCCAGATGCTTTGAAGACCTCGCATAGGGACTTCCCTTAATCAAAACACATTCAGTTCACAATGCTGCTTTCCTTGAAGTGCAGTTTTACAACATGTTTGCAGAAACTCACAGGCCAGTTCTCCTTCCATTACACCCATCTGGATGAGACAAGAAGAGGAGCAGTCTGTGGTTCATGAGTTCTGTCAGTTCAATTTGTGATGGACAGAAGTTTCTGCTCTTGGGTTGTCTACCCACATTAAGGTACCTACATGAAGGTAGGAATACCAGGCAGCCTGCCTTCTCAGAAGCCTTCAAGGTTCACAGCCTGGTATACAAACAAAAAGATCGACATCTATTTCAATTTATATTACTGTGCTGGTCTGTGAACTAACTCAAAATCCTCATCAGGTGTACATGTTCTGGCTGATAAAGGCATCATCCAGCTAGCTTCTTCGGTTGCCACAGCCCAACCCAACAGCACTTGTGAATCAGAACCCAGGAAGGGAATTTTGTCTTTTAGAGTTTCCTGACAGGGAAGGCTCAGCATAGCTGACGTCAACAAGGTTGTCACAGAATCATAGAATTGTAAGGGTTGAAAGGAACCATCAGAGATCATCTGGTCCAACCACCTGCCAAAGTAGGTTCACCTAGAGCAGGTTGGACAGGAATGCATTCAGGTGGGTTTTGAATATCTCCAGAGAAGGAGACTCCGCAACCTCTCTGGGCAGCCTGTTCCAGTGCTCTGGCACCTTCAAAGTAAAGAAGTTTTTCCTCATGTTGAGATGGAATTTCCA
>JAOXJM010000041.1:7060131-7114880 GCA_026413425.1 Tringa solitaria
GTGCTCTGGCACCCTCAAAGTAAAGAAGTTTTTGCTCATGTTGAGATGGAATTTCTTGTGTTCCAGTTTATGCCCATTGCTCCTTGTCCTGTCACCGGGCACCACTGAAAAGAATCTCGCTCCATCCTCTTGACACCCACCCTTTAGATATTTATAAGCATTGATGAGATCCTCCCTGTGTCTTCTCCAGGCTAAACAGACCCAGGTATCTCAGCCTTTCTTCATAAGAGAGGTGCTCCATTCCTTGATCATATTTGTAGCCCTCTGCTGGGCTCTCTTCAGTAGTTCCTTGTCTTTCTTGAACTGGGGAGCCCAGAACTGGACACAGTACTCCAAATGCGGCCTCAACAGGGCAGAGAAGAGGAGGAAGATGACCTCACTCAATCTGCTGGCCACACTTTTTTTCATGCACCCTGGATACCATTGGCCTTCTTGTCACACAGGGACCCCCCAGTGATCTAAGTTGCATATGTGTGTGGATGTTCCACCTTGGTTGAGGGCAAATATTTCAACAGCATCTCCCAGAGAGCTACTGTATTTTTGGCTCATGAGAAGACAAAATGAAAGGCCAGTGCTTACATCTTTGATGCAGTACAAAGTGGAAACATTCATTATTTTCCAAACTACTGTTGCATCCTGTTAAAATAATTTTTAAGAGCAGAAAACCCACTGTCAGTCGATCGGATAGTTCCTCACCACTTTCATGTGTTGCGTGTGATGCTTACAGAGTCATGAGACCATAAGAGTACCTATACCAGGTCCAAAGGGCCAGGCAGATCTGTGCCTTGTCTTTAACATCAGCCAGTTACATTTTTCATAACCAAAAATGTTAGAAACTCACTTTTTAATTGAAAACTTATTTTTCAGTTTGTTGTGGGATAGACTAAGAAAGCACGAGGTAAAACTTTCCCCCCTAAACCATCACCACGGTGTCAGTGGGAAGCTATCAGTACTGAGGAGGAGAGAACTGCAGCTGTGTGTCCCACGGCACCCGGTGTAAGCAATGCGACTGTCCACACACTCTGCACCTTAATTATGCTTTTGGGGACCTTGTCTTAGGGGAGGTTCTCATTTTTGCTGTTTTTGTCAGGTATGATCAGTGTTTAATGCACATGCAGACACATATGAGACCACTTCCAGATTTGTGTAGAACACAAGGTAAATCTCTGAAAGAAGGCTATTTACTTTGGTATTTATGTCTGCTGTAAGCCTTACTATAGTTACCTAACCTCAGCTTTAGTGATCTATCGTCTCCTTATCAAACACGAGACATGTCAGCAGAGAACCTGGAGCTGAATCACAAGCTTTCCTACAAGAGATATAGAGCAGTGACACGTAAATGGATGGGGTGGAATTACAGGAGTGTAGGTGGAAGCAGAATTGGGACTCAGGCTATTTATAGGACTGAGTTAAGGCAGTTCAGAAATTGCAGGCTGAGTAGGATACCTGAGTCTTGGCATGGCCATTGATTTGTTTGTGACCTATGGAAGTCACTTATCTTCCCTTAGCTGTACATCCATCAAGCTGGGGATACCAGTGTGACTTTGCACATTGCACTGAAAATAAATGCACAGAAGATGTAAAAGAATGATGGTAATTGCTATTTTGCAAGTCGAGTGGATATATCACATTTGTTTTCTTATTCACACTTGCCCAAAATAATACATTGGCATTCATAATTTACTTTCCTAAGCTTTCCTTTTACACAGAGCATAGCCTCACAAAATCCTTGTAAGTTGAGTACCATTTACCTGCATTTTTGCAGGCAGTGAGGGAAAGAGAGAGCTGGAACAGAAACATCAAGGACTGATCCAATAAGGTACTGAATGCTCCAGCCCCATTCAAGGAAAGCACAGGCACTGATTACACCGAGGCCAATGAGTCCTTCTTTGGTTTCAATAACATGCTCAAGTGTTTTGTTGGAAAGGGGCAGAGGACCTCGTGGGGTGGTGCACTCCCTGTCTTGCCCAAAGTTATGCAGCAAAGCAGCAGCAGAGCGGTCGTATTGTGGGAATATCTCCTCTGGATTCCTGACCAGGATGAAAGAGAAAATAAAGATAAGAGTGAGAGTCTATCCCAAGGTTTACACAAAACCCTGTGCACCTCAGGAGAAGAATTTGGAGGGTTAGTTACTGCTGCCTAAATACATATTCAAAGCAAAATTCTTTTCTGCATGCACCTGATTTGCATGAATACCATGCTTGTGCATGCAAGAGAGGTATGTGCATGACTGAAAAGAGGAGCGTGAATAAAAATGACCCCTAACTGCATATGACACAGCAGAAGGAAAAGGCCAGCTTTACACATACAGGTATATATAACTTTCTTTAGCCCCAAAATCTGATGTAGGACACTGAGGTCTGAATATGATATCTGTGGTTGACTGGAGCAAGGTCTTTCAACTTGAGAATGATGCTCGTCCCTCTGAGGAGCACAGAAGAAATATATTGCCCACTCTGCCTGTTAAAAGAGAGGGAGAAAAACAATCAGGTATCAATCCTTTAACATTTCTGCATTGTCCTCCTAAATCCTCCTGGTTTTGGCTGAACCACACCCTTTGGGGAGGCAGAGGACTGTCATGACGCATGTAGAAAACATGCAGGGGTTTTTTATGGCGAGCAGCGTTTCGGGAAGAGGAGAGTGACCCTGGGTCCCACTAGCCCTGGGAGCCGCTTGCAGCCCCACGCAGGCATCTTCTCCTCCAGGGCGCCCCAGAGCCTCAGAGCAGAATCAGGTCCTTGAACAGGGGCCGAACGTAATGTGCAGGCACTCAGCAGCTTTTCATACATCTTTATCTCTTCTGCCGTAAACTGCAGTACACTGCGCAGATTTATGGGAATTCCTTCCATGTTCACAACTTATAAGTATTAATAACCCGTCCAAGTTGGAAAATAATACACCATTCCTAACTCTATTAACTGCAGAAAATCTGGCTTCAGTTAAAATAAGATCCCCTTTAGCAATGCCCAATATACAATAAATATTATATATAAAAAAAGCCAGGCCGCATCTTATCTGAGGTACAGTAACAGTAATGTTTTTGCCTGAGGCACTGCAAACTTCAGGTTTAAGAAGTCAAAATGACAGGGTGCAGATGATCACTGGTAAGTTATCTTTTTTAACCCAAATAGTTACCTTGAAGTCTTTTTTTTATCTAATAATGATTACAGACAGGCAAATTCAGCATGCCCACAAATTTACACTGAGATATCAAAGTTGCAGATAACTTATTCAAAAACTGATTTTTTAGTACTTTTGTTTCTGTCACTGATCTGCAAGAAAAAAATAGCATTAATATTTCTGCTACTGCTATGCAAAAGTGGTTCTGCATTTCCCAAACAAACAGTTTTATCCAATTACCAGTGGTTTTAATATTACTTGCCTTCTAATTTAAGACTAAACCCTTTGGTCCTTACTCTTCTGTCCTGTTCCAGTTAGTGGAAGCTCTTTGGTTAAATTAAGACTTCAGGATTCCGGATAAGATCTTCTGAGATATTTAAATGCCAGATTGACATGTTTTCAGTAGATGTTTGGTACCTATATGCTTAGGTCTGGGCCATACGGTTACATAAAAACTACATCAATGTGTTACAGTATCTCGGTATCTTTCAGGATTAAATATGCCAAGAGTTGTCCTCAGGGTTACTCAGTGAATCTTTAAGTTGGAAATGCTTCAGGCCAGCACAGCCTCACTGGAGCTATAATGGCGCGACTCTCAACCTGCTTTAATCTAGCAGAAGAGACACGCTCCACACTCTGCCTCAGCAGGGGTCACTTGCAAAATCAGCTGCCAAATCTCTGCTGTTGGACAATGCAAATGCCTCGAATTACTTACTGAGAACGGTCTGCCTCTGGCCTCAGAAGTTCAATTACCCTGAAGTTCAATTAAAAATTAAAACCAGCCAGCGTTTCAGGTACTACTCAGATGCCCTTCACCAATTCCTGTGCCTCCGTTGCCACACTTTACCCATTTTCTTTTCCCTGTTGCTCGGGGAAGCACCATCGCTGAGGAAGGTGTCAGGGTGGGGGCCTGTCCAGAAGCTATGTCCCAAAGCACATATAAAATCCTGTTCTCTAGAAGAGCATTAGCCCATCCAGCTGTGGGACATGGCTGAATGAGGACGTCGGTGCCGTGACCCAGCACAGGGTGTCTACTCCTCGCCTGCCCCTTGCCCGGCCTCAGTCACCTGCAAGAAGAGCTGGATGTGGCCAGTGTCCCCCAGTAACCCAGTACAGGGACAGGCCTTGGACCATTTGGGCTAGTTTTTGAGTTTTTTTTTAAAGTGATCACCCTGAGCATGAAACCCTCTCAGTGTCTCAGCCTCATCAGCTATGAAACAGGGATGATGAACAGTAGGCATCTCACTTTGTACTATGAGATCTACAGGTGAAAAAAAAACTAGCTGGAATCACTGCAGTAGCACACCATGGGAAAAATTCGTGAATTTATTAATTATCATTCCATCATTAGATAGGATTATTATTATTTGCTCCATTTCTGAACATCCTCAGAAATTCACACTATTCCTTCATTCAAATTCCCACTTTCCTGCATTATTTTGTGCCTTAGTGTTAGTCTATGAGCTAGATACCAATTCAAAGAGTTCAGATCCAAAATTTCCCAGAATTTACTTATATTCAAGGGTGTGGATGAAACTTGAAGTGAAGGGAACTAGCTAATGATGCAATTTGCAGCAGCTTGTGGACCCTCCTTCACCTACAGATGTTAAATCCAGAACATTAGTTTGGTTACAACTTTAGTAATCACATTGCAATACTGGCTGGCTCAGTATTGCTCTTTCTTAGCACTTTTTGTCTGAGCAGAGAAAGTTAGAAAATTATCTCTTCGGCAAACAAACTCTTCTATTTATTTATTTATTTATTTATTTAACATCTTTGTCCAAGTTGCCAATCGAGCAAGCTTAGAAAAACTGAAAATTAAAGTCAATGGAGAAATTTAAAGGTTTCACATGCATACCAGAAAGAAAACTCATGTTCAGAATGAGATTTGGACACAGTTATCTCACTCTGAACATGACCTCATGTATCTGGCAGCACTGTTGGCTTCCAGCCTTCAGCAGAGTTTGAAGTCTTTGGTGGATCAGTGGCTTAATCTCTGACTTGCTTTTCATTGTAGCAATGAGGTGAAAACCTCAATAATTTTGCAGGATTTTGCAAGCAAGTGTCAAATGATTTATTCATCGGAATTATAAAGAGTCTGCAACTGCCGTTGTCGTTATCCAGCTAAAGTCTGTTCTTTGCCTAGTTGGCTTCTGATATTTTTTCTTTTTTTTTTTTGTAAGAGTGAGTGAGGAATTGCTTAGGGTGCCCATGAATTCTGAGAAAATGGTAATTTTACCCCATAAACACATCCTTAGCCAGATTTCACAAGAGCTGAAATCCCCAGGGCCAGTGTTTTCAGCTGAAAAATGTGCATTTGAAACTTAATTCATGTCATTGACTTTAGCAGGAAAATTTCAAATTTGCACAGGTTTGAACAGGGAAGAGGGCCCTTGGAGTTACCCTCCACATTGCTCCTCCAGCGATGCTGGGACAGCTCAAATCTTTCAGACTTAACCAGAAGCAAGCGTGGTACACCATGGCATGGGTTCAGACACGTCCCCACACCTGTCATTTTAACCAAAGGAGTGGAAGATCTGGTGGGAACATGCTTCCACCACAAACTGTATGTTCAATAGTGTCTTGGGAAACAGCCCGATGCCAAGCTGCAGGCGGTGCCGGGGCAGATGGGTTTGAATACAGCCCATTCTGCTCTTAGATCATTTTGGGAAAGAAACAAAGGGCTAAATAATGGGACTCCATCAGGGTGGGGAAGCTCTTTTTTTTTATTTCCCATTATAGTTTTCTTCTATGAAAGAGGTTTGGCCAAACTCACTGCTTTCTGAGCAGCAGTGGTCATACTTAGGGGAAAGATATTGTGAAAACTCTGAAAAAATTGAAAAATACATTCTTTCATAACAAAGTATGAACTAAAGGGCTTGCCTGGGTTTCAATATAACTGACAGAAATCTGAAAGACATGAAAAACAGAAAAAGAGGGAGTTTGCTTTGATCATCTGCATGGAAGAAAAGAGATCTTCAGAAGTCTGGATTTCTAAGTTATCCTAGACAGTTACAGCAGGTTTTGAAAGTCATTAGAGGCTCCTTTCACAAAAAGGGTTTGGATTGGCATTTCCTCCAAACAGCCAAAACTTCCTTTCTCAACCAAATGAAATTTTGAAGGGTGTCTTTAATTATGACAGTTATTGTTTTTATGGAGGCCGGATGCGTTTCCTGTTAAAAATTGCAGGGAATTTTTTTATAAGTTTCAGTTTGGGCCCAATGACTGTATCTGCAGAGTATTTTAGGAGTAGGTTAGACTTAGGGCTAAGTCCTGTGCCTGCCGCGAACCAAGGCTGGTGTGGGGCTGGTAGCCACGAGAGGTGATCTGGCTCAGCCTGTGCCTCAAGCATCATACAATATCCCACCTCCAGCCCCAGACTGGCCACGCAGCCCAGGGCTCCAATGTCACCTTCTCCCAGGAACATCTGTTTTGTAGACAAAATGAGTTAAAGATGACTCCCTTCATCCTTGTCCTTTTTCCCTCAGGAGCACAGAAGGTTGCTGACTGCAGTAGCTTTCACATTAATTTTAGGGCTTAAACTAACAGCACCTAACCCACATACTAGTCCCATTGAAGTGAACTCGTGCAGAGATTAGATCTCTTGAGAAACGGTAGAAAAAAAGAGTCATGCTCTTAATAAATACTAGAAACATTCAGCCTCCTTAAGCACAGCCGTTTTTAGTAATTAATTTCCTATAGATGTAGTTAGCTGATTTGAAAAGTCAGATTTATTCTGATTAAAGCATTTACTTGAATGTCAGCAGAAGGAAAATTTACTGCCTCAGGAAAACATAAATGTCAAACGTGTGCTTGGATATACAGAGTACGGTAGATATAAAGAAGACGATGTTTTCACAGGCCATGTGCTTAAAGGTCAGTCGGGTTAAAGAGTACTTTTTTGTTGTTTTAAAGCTGCCATACCTGAAGAAGGAGTTGTGCAGCTGAAGGGAAAACAGCAAGGGGGAATGTGCTCTCACGTCCATGGGAAGAGCCCCAGCAGCTCCAAAGGAGTGCATGCATATAAACAATAGCTGAATTTGGCCCAAGACCCATAAAGAAGACTTTTATATAATATTGTCCCAGTGCCAGAACTACTGCTTTTCTTTTGTGATGTACATTGGCAGTTTGGGTTTTTTAGACAACCACAGTAACCATGGGTACTCTTCTCTTGCAGCGTCTAAGATCTGTTATACTTGCATAAAAAATTGCTACGTACAATTCCATTCTTATCTGGGGAGAATTCCAGCCTCCAGCAGACTAAGCCAGGAACACTTCACCTGCACAAATGCAGGTGCAGTGGGAACATTAGAGAGAAATTATTTGAATAAATTAAAACCTACCTCTTCCATTCAACTATTCCTGTTGGAACTAAGGGAGCAGTACTAGTGCCTAGCTGTAGGTATTGACTGCCATCCTGCACCTCTGAGGGTTTCTAGGACGTTAACAAAAGGCAGCAGAAATGACAGAGAACCCCTACACAAGATTCAGGCCCTTATGGAGTGGTGGCTGGAATCCAACTATATTTAGGGACATGAATGTCCCCCTAAGTAACTGTGAGGATGGGAGTTTTTAAAGCAGAAATTAGTGCAGAAGCCCATGAAACTTGGGCTGCCCTGGACAGAAAAGTGAAGGGGATGGTAAGTCCCAGAGTTCATGTGTTCTGGAGGCAAGATCCCACATTTCCACCAGCAGTGCTGGCAGGGACTGAAATCCCTCTCCGTATTCCCAATGAATTCAGGTCTCATCCTGAAACAGTCTAGGCTTCTGCTGGCTGGGGTCAGTTTTGAGGCTGCTCATTCAGCACCTCAGAGGGATGTTGCAGGATGAGGCCATTAACCTGTATTTACATTGCCTGGTAATGCCATCAAATGTTCTACTTCTAGTCATTAGCAATCCATCCCTCCTGCCTTTCCTTTCCCTGAGGAAGTGCTCTACAAAACCTGTCTCATGAATTTCTGTTTTTTCATTATTGTTGTAGTCTCCCCAGTTTATCTTGCTCTTTCATTAAACACAAACCACAGATACGGTTTCAACCTAACAGCCTGTTTGCAAGAAACTAACCGTTCAGGAATACGAACACATCCTTTGCACGTTCTTTAAGAATTCATTTAACATGATTCATTGCCTTATTCTTTGCTTGAAGCTTGTTTTACTTACATAAATAATATTTTACCTTTCACTTATAAATTCAAACACAAAAGTGGTTGTAGTTCTCCAAATGCTCATATACATAAAATATTACAGCATTATCGCTTTCCAAAGGTCAGCTTCTCTTCTTTCCCTTAATTAAGATTCAAGATTTCCAACAATGAGTTGTTAAAGCAGATGTATAGCTCTTTTATGTTTACTAATTCACATCTCTGCTTTTTCACTTTGTGAAGAAGGAAAAGGAAATGGTTTTAAGTGGGATAAGTACACTTTTTTCTAAACAAAATAAGAAGAGGAAGTTCCAAATATGGGGGAAACAGACATGATCTGGTTCAGTAAGAATTTATACACAAAGTCTATTATTATTATTTGAAAAGATTATCAGTCAGTCCCCATAAAAGCCACACCGGCGTGAAGTAGTATCAGCATCTGATGCACCGTATCTTAATGTGCCTGGAAATGCAAGTCAGAGTTCTTTATTAATAAAGCTCCAGTCATGTAATGATCTTCTTACACCTAAAATGACAATATAACGTCAATATTATGACTTTTAAGTTATTCTTTTCTGTTCCTGCAGGAGCAGATCTCCTTTTATAACTAATTAAAATAAAGGGTAGAATTTCATTATGAAAATATAACTAATTTGTCAGATAATGCCTGAACGGAAATAATTCTTGTTTGGAGTGAAAAAGGCCTGTTAAATCAACCAGCCTGTCTGAGAGGATAAACACAGTGAGCAGTGTTACTTCCTGTAACATGATTTTGCTGCATCTAAATGTAAAAATCTCACCTAACAGGAACTGTGTCCTTTGGGTCCCACAACAAGAACCTTCCAAGGTTGCATGGAGAAAGTTTATAAATGTGTTACTGCAAAAAAAAAGGTCCATTTTTAAAAAAGTAAAATTTGAAAATAAGGAAAAGACCAAGCAGTCCATGCTCAAGGTGATGTCTTGGTATTAAGAATTTTTTTTTCATGTGATTGCTATTTTTCTATTTTAATGTGTTAATGTTCCTGGTATTCCATCTAAGCTGGCTGTGCTACAAGGGAAGGGAACTTTTTGGTTTGGTTGCGTACCTGGACCTCAGGGTCTGTGCTGGATCCCTAACTCTGCTGGAAATTGTCTGTGTGTCCATGAGCAGATGATTTAGTTCCTCTCAAGTCTCACTTAGCCATTTGCAGTGAACTTGTATTTTCCTGCTGCATCCCTGCACTTCCCTGCCTGTGTCATCACCCAGGGGTGATGCTGCTGCCACATGCAGGGACAACAGAGTCTAGAAAGTGGCACCTGGACCTTGTCAGTAGCTCAAGGCATGGCAGCCCTTCAGGGTCCAGCTTTGCAGTCACTGTTGTCCCAAAATTCACAGGATCATCTACCGAGTGCAGGCCAATAACACACAGAGTCGAGATATTAGCTATTTCTTAGCAGTTCTGTGCAGAAATGGATGCTAGGAAGTATTTCCGCAAAGCTAGAACACATAGCATTGAAATGGTCATTCATTTATACATTATAAATTAACATAATTTACATATTAATTGCTTATCAACTTTCTACTGGTGCTCATAACTCCTATTTTGATGCTGATTGGTATAAAACATCTTCATCTTCAATTAAAGGTAGTGCCTCTTCGTTTTACTGTGCAGGCTCAGTGGGTGAGGGTCTTCAAGTGAAGCCAGGTATCCTAACCTCCAGAAGCATAGTTTTCATATTGTAATAAGTCAAGTTCACCTACAGAACATGAGGTATAGCCACGTTTCTTGGGTAATCAGCCTACTAAATTTTCTGGCACCTGGTTTTAGGTCCGTTTGTTCCTTCTATCCTAATTGTCTTGTCAAGAATCATTTACCCAAATGATTTACTGAGTTAAGACTATAGAGTTTTAGACATCATCACCAGTACCCTCGAAAAGCAAAGCTCCTGCTGATTAGGTGGCTTCAATTTACCTTCATACACCAGCCAAAAGCAGTGCCAGTTCTGATGCGAGTCAGAGCCCTGAGTCACCTCCTCATTAAATCCTAGATACAGGTTTTAGGTGCTTTAATCCATCCTCATAATTCAATTCCCCTGGATTCCCAGTGACTTTAACATCTCCTCTTTGAAGTCCTTCCAGTTTATCTAGACCCTTTTTGGTAATAGGGTGCCCAGCAGTGGATGCAATTTTGTTTCCCTATATATTTTCTAAATCCTAGCTCTTAAAGCATTAGGGATTCAATTATGCTTATATATTCTATTACGTCTTATAGTATATCTTATTATATATAATGTGAAGAATTTGACTTCATATTAGTGATACCAATTTTATTGGGAGAGAAATATTAGTAGGATTCGATTTTGAGTCACCAGCTGTTTTTTCTTTAGGGATATTTCTTTCTTACTGGTGTCCCAGTGAATGACTGAAATGTAAACCAAGTAAAGACTTAACAAAATGCTGTGTTGATTCATACAAGCATAAAATTATATTGATCCAAATTTTTCTCAAGTCTCTCCAGAATGGTTTGAGTTTACTGGGCAGATTTCATGCTGCTATCACAAAAGTCCAAAAACGAACTGAACCTTCTTAAGGCTCAGCTATCAGCTGTCTCAACGCTGCCAGTGACATTTCTCCTATCACAATCCACTTGCTGCCGAGCTTGGGCAGAGGACAAAAACAATGGTCATGGTACAACCTAAGTTTTCAAATATCTGTACAAAAACTTTTACTTCAGGTCTGAGTCAGTGATATTAATAACAGACTTTCAATCGATTTCAGCCCCTATATACACAGAAGTGTATGTCTCAGCAGATATCCAGCTAACTCTGATAACCAACATAAATTGAACCAGCAGAGATTTGTGCCCCAGTAACAAAGCTGTATCAGCATGTATAATCTAGGTGAAAAGACTTAATCAGAGCTATTTCAGAGACTTTAAAAAACCCAGGAAAGTTATATATGAGATCCGAACCTCTAGTTCAATTCTGAAGTCTACCGCAGACTCCTTGGTGATACTGGTCAACCTGCTTAGTCTGTCCCCAGATTCTCCACCATAATGAAAGTCTTCCATGTTTCTTCCAAAGGGGAGAGCCATAGTAACTGTCATGGAGAGCCATAGGACCTGTCATGCTCACTGTGTATCTCTTGATTAAGGTAATGACAGTAATTGACTTCAGTGTCTTCGTTTCTGGAATTATTTGCTGGGGGGTTCTTTTGTGCTTGCTTGGACAGAAAACTTTCTGGGAACTGCAATGCCTTTTACCAAGTGAGATGACAGCAAAGGCTCCTTGCTTGCAGCCTGCTGCCAGCTGGAAGGAAGGGGATCTACACCTTCTGATGTAGGCAAAACCAGGGGACAAAACCCCAAAGAGTGGGTATTTTTGTTGCGGAGTGGCTGGGGAGCAGGCACTGCCCCTGCAGCCCTTTCACAGACAGAGTCAAACCTGATCTCATGCCACCTCACCAGAGGGTGTGCTGCTGGTAGCCTGGAGCTGGTATCAGCCATGCTTTGAAGGTACCAAGCAGTGAATGGTGAATCAAAACCATTCACCGCTGAACAGACCTGTGGATGTTTGCCTGGGCTATCCGACACACCCTGAGCAAGAGCAACTTGCTATAAACTTGTTATATGAACCTGGAAAAGGACTTTACAAACTTAACGATGTGTTTTAAGACAGTAATATTTAATTTTCCAATTAGCCAAAAAAAACCCCCAGTATCTCCGCTGTCCTGTACTTTGTGAAATAGCCCACCTGAAGGCTGGGGGGTAGCAGCTTATGCTAAGTTTGCACTGGTGTAAACAGTAAGAGTAACAAAATCACACTGTGTACCAGGCTGAAAAACAGACAAAACCTCACTCTTCCTTTAAACAAACATGACTGTAAGAGAGGTCTGATATAACCTCCCCAGCCTGATAAAGTGCTGCACGGGGTAAGTACTAAGTTGTACAACTAACCGTTGTTTAGGCTGAAAATCTTTGTCTCTACCAGAGATAACAGATGCTGCTAGTAACCTCCTGGAGATAAATCAGTGCTGAGCTAGGTACAGTTTTTGAATGCAGGCTTTGAAGGACTTAAGTTATTACATTTAAAAATGCCTCTTTCCTTTGTAAGCTACACAGTTACATACTATTGCAACCCACTCTGAAACTATTAAGCTGAAGGCAAGAAATAGGAAAACATGAGGACTTTTGAATAGTGAGAATTTGCACAGGGAATCAAAGAGGTTTCAAGTTCACTTAGTGCAGATGTTTCTATAATTGAGACACACTAGAAAAATGCATTAATGCACAAATCAGTCTTGCCTACAGTTATCTGAACCATAAAAAAATGTCCATAGTCAGGATATAATTCCCTATTAAATCCTATAGGATAGTTAAAACCAGAATAACATAGGTTCTTTTTTTCCTATTAAAGTCTTTAGGATTTTTTCAGTAGGGGACTCCACAGGGAGCACAAACAAACCTCAAATCTGTTGACCAATTCACCCCATAACTCCCTTTCATACACTCACCCACAGATATTGAGGACCTGAATTTTAATGAGGCCAGCTAAATGCAGCTGGTGACCTGAGAGATTTATTCAGGTCCTGATCTCACTCCCATTTAAACCAGTAAGACTTCCTTTGGAACTAGCTCGAGCTCCCTTTACTGCATGTGCCCAGTCAGCCATCCAACCCAAGTGCAAATTCCTGCATGTAAGGGCAGGAATTGCGTTGCACCTTCACATATGCTGCTGATGCAAAATGCACAACCATATCACAGGTAAAGGGACCACAAGGAGTTCTGCCTTTTGACTTCTCAAAACTGTAAGGCTTGAAGCACAGAGACTATTCAAAAGAAAGAAAAAGTTTAGGGCAAATCTGGGGCAACATGAAAATAATAATTAAGTCCTCGTATTTTTAAATATGACATAATTCCACACTTTTATAATCCCATATATATAGAGAGAGAACTGGCATATTCTTCTTAGCAATAAACTGTTAGGTCCCTATCCAAAATCAGCAGACACCATCTATACCCTGCTGCAACATCCTCCAGGAAAGATGCCTTTGCTGGAATTCTAAAACCCCCAGGAGTCACTCCTACCTGCAGGCTGCACATCTATTTGCCCCCCGAGAACCCATCAGGCACACAGCCTCCTGCTGCTACACTGCCTTTTAACAAGGATAGTCTAACCCCAATTCCAGAGTTTAATTCAGATTATCAGGTGTAGGCTCCCAAACATATCTGTTTACCCTGCATTTCTCTTCCAAAAGAACAGCAAACACTATTATTTTTTTTTCCTTCCCATCAAGACCATGATTGCCTTGATGGATCAAAATAATTATACAAACAAGAAGGAAATTGTGTCTCTCCGTAATCTTTATCTCAGCCCAGCGGGAGGTGAATGGATAAGTATGAATAACAAATTATCTTGCAGTGGATTCCACTAATCAGCCCCAGGGCTGGGCTGGTTTAGCATGAAGCAATTCTTAGCTTTGTGCAGTGCTAGTTTAGGACTTGGGCAGAGGACTCTACCCCCTAATTAAGAACCTGAAACAAATTGAAAACAGCTGTGAATAATTAGACAATTTAAGTGCTGTTAAGAAGGAATAATTTTTGTAGCCATCGTAATAAATCTTATGCTGTCTGAACCCATACGTTTTACGTGAACTTTTTTCTGCTGGTGGGTTAGTGCATTACTCATAAAAGAAACAGTATCCCTTTTGTTTTGATTGGGCCTGTTTAATAACAAAAGAGCATATCACTATAAGTGGAAGTGTGATGACAAAGAGAATAGCCTTTACTTTTCTTAATTTTCAATCGTTGCGGTTCAGATCTTATGTCAGATTCCTGGCATGTGAGTTTGGTGGAAAAAAAAAGAATTCTTGATTTGCTCTGTAAATAATACCTGAGCCCAAGCTACTTAACATTTTTTAGATTTCTTTGGAAAAATATATGTCAGGAAAATACTTTAAAATTTAACAACTAACCCTTTAGCCTTATGTAGCCGATAAGTTCCTAAAGTATGAACTAAGACTTCAGGAAATCTATTTTTCTCTGAAATTTTCCACCTTTTTTTTAATCTTCCCACTTGTCTGGAACTCAGTTAAAGCGTTTCACAGAAAGTAATTTACAGAAGGAAAGCTTTCATCAGGAGCTGCAAAACTATTCAGGGCCTGATCCGGCAACCTATAACTGGCTTTATTAGAAATTAGTTCTGTGAAGACCTAAATATATATCTAATTTGTATGTTAGGTATAGCTTTTCTGAGGGCAATGTGTCTGCTCACACATTTAGTGGTAATGCCATTCCTAAGTCCTTGTAGGATCCAGCCTTTTCTTGGATAACAGCATTACTTGCAAACAGGATATGAAATGAACCTGATTATATAGAAGCAGGCTTTGCCTTTATCGCTGCCTTAAAATAACCTTCATTCCTCTGTCATTTTGATGGGTTTATATCACATAATTCCAATCTGGACACAGATTCTGAACACCCAGTTTGTAGAGGATTCATGAGATGCTATATTGTTTTTTCTTCCATTTCCAGAGAAAAGAAGACGGAGCTCGGTGTGGCAGCCGTGAGTTCACAGTATTTGCAACACAGCCAGAAAAAACGCAGCCGCGAGGAAACGCCCGACGCAAAGTACACCTGGTTCTGCACTCCAGTGGTCTAGCTTTAAGTACCAACAAAAGGCTACAAAGCACTGTGCAAGTCCTCAGAAGAATGAACCTTATGAAAGTGGTCTCAGTGAGGGTAAGGGTTGCAATCTATCTTTTCTCTAGCTCATAACATGCCAGGCAGTCCAGCCCTTGCCGCACACCTTCCTGCTGTCGGTCGGTGACACCTCTCCCTGTTCCGTGCCTGCCGGCGGGTGAGAACTGTGGCAGGGACTCCTGTGCTGTACAAGTAGTCCCCATCCTTGACAATAGTTAGCCAAGGCCCTGGGGGCCATTTCTTCAAGTCTGAATTACCCTTTGTAGGGCTTATCCCCAAAGTAGCTGCTGTGTCTGACCTCCTCAGGACGCTGCTATGCGGTGACTCCTCTTCTTTCCAAGGTTTCCCTGACTGTACTATTGTCCTTACAGCGGCATTTGGGTATTCTGCGTGTGGGATCAGCGGTCACCCTGGGCATGAGCAGTTGAGATTTAAATTTCAGAGGTAATGTCACCTAGGAGCCTGAAGACTACATATAGTAATTACGAGTCAGCTTTTTACCAAAATACATTCCAGAAGTTGTGGAAAAGCCAAGATATCACACAAGCAAGGTGACAGTTCTTTGCTAT
Organism: Tringa solitaria; assembly: GCA_026413425.1. Taxonomy (NCBI): domain Eukaryota; kingdom Metazoa; phylum Chordata; class Aves; order Charadriiformes; family Scolopacidae; genus Tringa; species Tringa solitaria. The sequence goes on from JAOXJM010000041.1 coordinate 7,075,642, forward strand.
GCTTTCTGTGTAGAACCCCAGCAAGCATTTCCATCACTAACATTATTTACAACACTAAAATTCCTTTAGAAAAATGAGAAATAATATTTTAGCTCCTAATGATACTTTTAAAAATAGTAGCAATATAAATACACTATCCCTACTTTTCCAGCCTTCATTTCTCATTCATCTACTTGCAAGTGCACGTATGAGTTTCGTTTTTTGAGAAAAAGATTGAATGTTTTCCCCAGAGAAAAAGTACACTGACAGCGAGGAAGGCCTTAAGAGATTGCTCCCTCACCCAGCAGGAGCAGAGGAAATGTCATCAGAGACATACCTGTCTATTCATATTTACTTCTCCTCTTTTCTCTCTATCAGACTGCTGTCCTCTTTGAAGGACTAGTGTCTAATGACAATCCCCAGAGGTTTTCTAGTTTTGGCCTAGGATTCACCTAGAGTTTACAGTGGCCAAAAGAACAATTGGATATTTCAACAATACAACTTTTGGCAAGAACTTTAGGCAAAAGTCATCGGTTGCATCCATTCTTGGGGCTTGCCATTAACCCCAGGGACAACTTCTGTGTGGGTCAAGGCAAGTCCTCAGGGGCCAACAAGCAGATATGGAGGAAAGGAGATGCAAATCAAACCTCCTTCATTCAGTTCTTGTTGGCCTTGATGGAACTGTGGTAGGGGAAGGAGTGGCTTCGGCCACCGAAATAAATGCCTGTGTGTTTGCCCACCCGCAGCCACCTCTGGCCCTCGGCTTCTCATTCCATAAAATGGGGCTAATAGGTCCTCACCCTGTACATGGCTGCAAGGCTTAATCAACTAAGGTTTATAAGGTGCTTTAGGAGCTTTGACTACAAGTTGCTGCAGAGTTGCTAACTACATTATTTCAAAATAAAATAAACACTTTTTATACAATTGAAAGGAAAAAAAAAATTTCCCTACCTCTTCTTCCCCTCTAAACCAGCTTCTCAGGACTTCTCCAGCCATGCATTACACTGCACTCCATATTCAAGGTTTCATAAATAGACATAGCTGGTTGGCCAAGAGGTTTGTTTTTTTTTTTATCCTGGTGTTTATAATTCCAATTGGTGTAAAATTTCCTGATGGTTAACACATCCCGTTACAGACACTTTTGAATGAATGACTCATTCCCAAATAATTGACTAGCTTTGTAATTTGGGAAGTAAAAATCACATTTATGAGTCCCTAGGGGGAGGGCCTATAATGTTGTGCATAAAAAGTAGATAAATCATAAAACCTGATTTTTTTTTCTTTTGTAAAAGCTTCCATTAGCCTTTTGTGCACATTAAAGCAATGCCCTCTAAATGTGTGCAGCTGCTTTAAATCACTGGTGCACTTTAAAATCAAGTCTTTTTATATCTTGATGTTAAAATTACATGTTGGTTACTGTAATTCTGTCTTGTTTTTTGTGGGACATCCTTGGATCAGATCTGCTTCTGGAAAGACCTCTCCCTTTGCACTAAGTTTTCTAATCCCTTTAAACAGAAGAAGCCTGAGTTTTTTGCAGTCAGTGCAAATGGTATTTATTAGGTAAACAAGAGAGACAAACAAAAAGGGTGCGTCAGTGCCAGTGCAATTAGGACCCCATCCTCACTTAGCAAACGCATGCATTTTAGATTGAGGTTTCAAATAAATGTGCAATGCGATTCTAATGGGATTTGACAAGGGTATTTGATGGCTGCAAGGCAAATCTATTATTATCTACAAAATATCTAGTTAGGAATCTTACCCCCCACCCTGAAGGTGGTACTGAAACTGCTTAATATTTAAACTCCTGAATGAAATGGCCATGCCACTTGCCTTGCCTTTGCAGTCTAGAAGTCCCATATACTTTTGTGCTAGCAAGGCCTTTTCCCACATTTTCAGAGTACTGTAAATTAGTTTAGTATGCTTGAAAGAACCTGTAATTGTAACTGCTCTTGTTGACACATCAGCTTGATGCCACACAGAGCACGACTGGGACCATATCCCCTGGTTTTGCAGCTACAGTGCATTTCAAGTGCTTGACAGGTCCAGCGCTAAGATGTTCTGAATTAGATTTGAATTACAACCGCTAAATGCCCTTGTCAAAGCTTGTTATGCCTGAAACTAGCCATATACATTTAACTGACTATTCCTATGGAAGGTATACTGCTTAAACAAAGACATACTCCAAAGTTTCATACAGAATTGTCAAAATATAATTGAGTTAAAAAAACAACTAAAGCATACGAAGAGCAATCTTTACTGCCTTTCCCCCCCTCTTTTCCTTCTTTGAAATAAATCCAAAGGACAATTTAGTGGAATCTTAGCATAAAATAAAAAGAGCATATGCAGTTCCCACAGAGACATTGAAATCTATACGAATACCAGATTCATCCATATATTGATCCTAGTGGCATGAAAGGCCATTGCAAAACTTTAGAATCTTGCCCTGTGAAAAGGGTTTCATACCACATTGCTGGCATTGGAGAGCACCTAGTGCTGCAGGAATACAATGCGCTAAAGCTAACGCATATATGAGAATCAGGATCAGGCTTTAAATTCTAGAGGACTCAAAATTTATGCTGCATCAAACAATGGAAGTATAATATTTACACATATACAAGTGTATGCACGCATAAACCTCTATGCCCTTACACAGTAGATAATGCATGTATGCAATGTTTATACAGTTTAGCCACACGCAATAGAAACTTCTTTCTAACTTGCAGATGCATTCACGGTCACGTACTGGTTGTACAAGGCCATAATCATACATTTCTAGGCTAGGAAACAGCAAGTGAAGAGCACAAAGCAGATTTAGACAGTGTTTGACAGTCAGTCCGTGCCATCTCAGTAACTCACTGGGGCTGCACTGTGCTGCTCCTCGCTGAACCCTGGGCTGCTGGCATCGGCTGGGTGATTGCTGGAGGGGGCTGCCGAGGCTGCCCTGGCTGGCAAAGAAAGTGCTGGTTGTAAGCACCATCATGTGCAGAGGAGCTGGCCCAAAGCTGAGAGAAAAGAGTGAGACTCCTCTGCAGACTCACTAGCTGTCTTCAACCCTCTTTGAGGAAGCAAGGCAGGTTTGCTTAACCTAAATCCACAAAAGCTCGGGCGGCACAGAAGAGGAGGAGCAGGCCATCGCACGCCTTGAAGACAAGACAAACACGGGCATACGTGTGTATGTGACCTAACATCCTGGGCTTCTCTTCCTCCCAGATTTTCCTGCATGAATGACACAAAACATTTTGGGCAAAGACCAATTTATTCATCATAGATTTCCTGGCTGAATTTGAAAATTAACGTCATCCTGGAAGTTTTCAAGGCTGGAGGGCGGATGTACATTCTGATGAGCTCCTGGGTTTGTGTTCCCTGGCTGACCTAAGTGGAGACATAGTCCTCGGTGCCCTCGCTTACTGCCTTTCCCTCTTTTAGAATGGGAACCGTGAGCACAGGAGATTTTAGAGGGGGGTTTGTCAGCATTCCCCAGCAGGGAGCCAGCTCATGGCAGAGTCCTACATTCAAAAAGATCCCAATGTCCTTCGTCCCACAGTAGGTGTGGATGTCAACTCAACATCAATCCTTTGTTTCCAAAATAAGGATAAATGTCCTTCCTCTGTGTGCCTTGGTTTGTAGTTTGTAGATTGTAGTTTCTTTGGGGAAGAGACTATCCCTCTCTGGGAAGTGCATAAACCACCCAACACAACGACATGCCATTTCTTCCGGGGCCTCTAGAAGGTACTGTAAGACAAACAGAGACTAATCCTGCCTTACAGATGGACAAGGTCGAGACAAAGACCAGGGCAGCTGCAGCAGGGCTGCATTCACATCTCCAGTGGTGTGGTGGTGCAAACAGATTGGGAGCGCACAACTAAGATTTCTCCCATCTGAAGCTGCCCTGCCCTAGGCATTACCTCAAAAGATGAATTCTCCAACAGTAACAACAACAGCAAAAAAAGATTTCTAACCCCATTCCAAGAGCAAAATGTGGCCTGAACTGGTCAAAACCTGCTGACAGCCTTAAGCAGCATGAGAAACCTGTTTCATGATGGCAGTTGGTTATTTTAAAACTGAGCTGAAAGATTAATGGTGAGATTTTCAAAAAATGTAGGCTCCCAATGACAGGAACCGACAATTTGCTCATGCAATTTCCCATCGCTATGTGTGCAATAGAGAGAAACGGGTGGGCAAAATGACACATGGCCATTCTGTGCCTATACTTTTTATGGAAACCTTAGCCCTAAAAAGGCAATAAGCAAATAAGTGGAGTGTTTAAATGAAAGGCAGAAAGACTTAGGTTGAGATACACATTGATATTCTTTGTTAATTTTTTTATTCAATTAGGAGGCACATGCTGATTATTTTTAGCAGTGTCCCCCTGATACAATTCAGATGTAAATCACATTTCTGTAGTCAGCTGCTGCTGTTTAAGCAGAAATATTTTGACACTATAATTATAGGGTTGAAACTATGCTTTACATTAGTGTATAAAACACTCATTAAATTAAAATTCTTCCATGAAATCATGAAAATAAACAGTCTGTCTGAACTAGCATCAACAAATTCACAGGATGCTTCTGCGTTTTCTCAGGGCTGGCCTTCAAGTGACTGTATTACAAGGCCCTTATTTAACCGTGAAGTGTTAAAGGTTCACATTCTTTTGAAGGTCCCATTCTGCTTATTTTTAAAATTATTGCTTTAATTGTTTTTACAACTTGTAAGATTTTAAAGCTATTAAGCCTCAAAGTTGTGGGAAAAATTAAAATGGTGATTATTATAACTTGCATAAGTCCGCGAGACGGCGGTGGCACTGCTTTTTTTTCAAGGGTGGATTAAATAAAAGGGGTCCATGGCACCATATGTGGCATGTCACATTGGTCTATTATGGCTGAGAAGCAGGATACACAATGTATACACAGTGCCTTGTGGGATGGAAAGAAATCAAAAGCTCAGGGTGGTAATGGTGTTAGGGGATCCTTCTTGCCCTCTCCCTTGCTCCCCACCATCTTCCTGCCTTTTGTCCCCCTCCCTGGACCTGACAGTCCTGCAGATAATAGGTCCAACTGTCTATGCCCTGGAGCAGGCAGAAGTTTTCAGCAGGAGGTGTCAGAACAAGAGCATCCCAGTGAGGTCCATCCACGTCGCAAGAGAGGGAAAGAGGACACGTGTCTTAGCCCTGCCCTGCCAACACAATTTGTCAGGTCTGTTTTCACTTACTCCCCTCCCCAAGGATAAGAAGTGGCTCCTTGTCAAACTTTCAGGTGTCCCAAACTGAGGTCACTGTCCATAGAAAGAGGTGGTCTCCTCTGGCTAAATGGTCTCATTAGAGGGACCCACTGATGGGCAATGGCATCAACCCTGTTTCCTCCACCACCCACCATGGGCATGGTTGCAAACCTGCATATGTTGGCACGCTAATCTCTATAAAAGTCTTGATAGGGTTGTGTTTGTTTTCTTTTCATCTGTACAGTATCACTGATCTTTTCAATGCACAAGTGAGCTGTGGCTGTGCTGGGCTTGGGAGAGAACAGCACGGGATCTTCAAGATGCAGATGATGTAATCACAGTGGTCTGAAACATTTTTGCTGCATCTATATTCCATTGCAATCCACAATTATGGTTGACTTTTCTTTGATTGAAGATATTCCAGAAAGATGGACTGCAATGGTAATTGCACCATTTTATCTTAAGATACGAATCTGAGACTGATCCCTCTGGTCTTATGAAATTACAGTCAACATGTTATTTTCTCCATTTGTGCATGAAACGTATATACAACGGTGGTTGCTGCAATGTATATTTAGTCTTAACTTGTCAGAACCATCAGTTAAAAAATATTCAAATCCTTCAACCATTTTATTAACCAGGATTATGCACAAGAAAGTCTGTTTCAGAGTGTAAGTTTTAGTACACATTGTAATTTAATAGTAAAAAAAAATTTTTAATGCTATAATTGTCGTCTTTCAGCAGCCACATGGATGATTTTTTGTCCAGCATTACTGGTATTATGGTTATCCCGCCTCTCCCACAGGATGACATTTTCCACATTGGATAGCAATAACCTTCTTTTCAGGGTCTAGATATGATAGTCTGGTGAATTGAATTAAAGTTTTTCTTGAGGTCAAAAGGAAGAAGAATATTTTATCACTGGGAAACATTATTTTTTTATTCTAGCTTCCCATTATCATGAAACCTCTGGGGGATGTTCAGTGTGGTTTTGTGAAATCCCACTAATAATTGTGTATAAATTACCCTTTTATTTTTATTCCAGATCATTCCACAAAATATTTTTCATTCTCAAATTAGATAATTGGAAAATAATTTTTTTTACTTAAAATGTTTACTCAGTTGAATTGTTGTAACTCTTGATCACTAGATTTTTCAGGTCCTACACAGAACCTCATGGGAATTCTTTCAGATTTTTAATCACTTTATATAGAAAGTTTGGTTGTTCAAATAGGAAAGAAAGGACAGAATGGACAACCATTTCTTGGCTAATACAGGCTCCTTGAGAAGAAGGAGAAACAATTTTTAAATATCCAAATGTCTTTTCTCTTGAAAAAATGCTTTTTTCAGTGCAAAAATTTTATCTAGTGAGCAATTAGAAATATCCAACATTAAATTTATTAAACACATTACATGTTACTGCCTCTGTTTGGATTACCACAAGATAGATGTTAATGTGCACTCTCATGTAGTTATAGTTTACTTTCCACTAATATTCTCTAGTATCTACTTGGCACTCATTTTTCCTGAAAACATCACTGTTAGCAAAGTTGTTCTCTTCATGGAAGACAAACACAGCTGAAGTGAAATCAGGACTTGGCTTAACAAAAATATTTTTCTAGAAATTCGCTGGGACTATCTCTTATTAAAGACATTACATATGTAACATGTAATTTCATGACAAGTAAGTGGTGACATATTAGCATAAGGGTGAGTGTAAACTCTGGGGACAGAGTGACTCAGGGATGTACCCAGTGATGCAACATAAACAGACACTTCGTACCTAGTGATGGCAACATAAACAGACATTAGTAAACACTTGCAATGACCAAAGCCCAAATAAATCAGATTACTCTGCAGTATATCTGTTTATACAAATAGTCATTTTGGTGAATTTAAGACACTTCAGATATGAACCTTACCTTTCAGAGCCACATGACCTCCCATCCTTGGCAGAGGATTTTACTGCCTGGTCCTACCTCTTCTGGCAGAGGTTCTGGAATATTTTTGAGTAATGGAATTGGAGACCATAAACAAGACTCCATAATCTTCATTTTCCACCAGCTATTCTGCCTTTCTGTTTTTGCACTGTACGCAGAGTACCTCTGGGGATACTCAGGAAACACAGAGTTACTCATTGTTGAAGGAGAGCTGTCACTGACCACCAGAACTAAATATCCAGAAACACGGTTCAAGAAAGCCAGTTTGACACCCATTCTGCATTCAGTTTCAGCTACCTCCAAGTAGCCCTCTTGTAGTACCCCTCCCTCAGGAACAACTCCATTTCTCTTACCCTGTGGTAGGCTAGTCCATTTGTGGCTCCTTACTTAACTAATGATGACAGAGACATCTGAATTCTTCAGTATCCAAGATAACGGCTGACACCACCATGGCTAAAGACTTCATCTTCTTGCCCATACTTGCCTCACCTATGGAAGTCCAGGAGCTTGTGGTTTCCATGGACAGGAGGAACCGACATGGTTCAAACATTTGGGAAATATTAGAGCTTCCCCTACCTTCTGCACATTCTTCCACCTTTCCTTATGTTCTCCAGGGAAAAGTTTTCTCTCCTCTGCCTTCTCACACACAAGAGCTGAAAGAGTGAAATGGGAACTAACTCCCTCTCATTGCTAACAGCCTAAATGATGACTGCTGATATGGAGTGGCTCAGACATTTGAGTCATCACCATCAACTAGCTCTGTTTCCAGCCAGTTCAAGAGACGCATAGTTGAAGTAGGCAGGATGAAGAGTTAAGGCCAATGAGCTGCTCATCCTCTCAGTAAAGCAGCTTTCCATAGAGAATGGAATTTTCCTTTTTTAAAGTTGAGCCCCAGAAGGGCTTGGTAGGAGGCAGAAATGAAGATGGCCAAGCAGAGTCAATCTTTGGAAAAGATGAACGTATGACCCCCACCATGATGGTGACAAAGACTGTTAACAGAAACTAGACTGTCTGCTTTACAGGTAGCAGATTTCAATTTAACGCTCACATGTTTCCTGAAAATCAGAGAGGTGCCTCAGAAACCTCTTCTTCAGAGACTCAAGAAATATTTGAGAGGTAAAGCCCCCTTTCTGTGCCCAAGACCTATCTTGGATTCACTCCAGGGTGGTTTTAAGGCCAAATTCCCATGCAAGACCTCTGCTTCAGCAAAGTGCGAGGATATCCTGCAACACCCAGCAGAGAGCAAAGCTTCAGTCAGAGAAGTAGTGTTTTACTGCTTCTCCTTTCACTTGATTACTGATTGTGAGACAGAAATAAACAAGTTGAATCTTGGCTGATGCACTCTTAAGTGCCAGAGTGTGCCCAAGGGATTCAGAAGGCTCTGGGCTAGGCTTCTGTTATCTGGTCACAGGGAAGGTGCTAGGTCATAGCATCATGGAATTGTTTAGGTTGGAAGAGACTTTCAGATCATCGAGTCCATCCATCAACCTAACACTGACAAAACCACTGCTAAACCATGTCCCTCAGCACCACACCTACCCATCTTTTAAATACATCCAGGGCTGGCAATTCCACCAGTTCTGTGGGCAGCCTGTTCCAATGTTTGATAACCCGTGGTCACCCTGTCCCAAGCATGAAGGATGAAGATCACTGGGCACAAGGGACATCCCCACCAAGGGACATCTGGCTGCCCTTCTGCCAGCAGATATTCAGCACCAGTGCATTAAAGTTCCTCGTCATCTTAGCTGACTGTCTGATGATGAGGTTAGGGCACTCACTCTCAGACCAACAAAGAAAAAAATTAGGTGGAAACTTTATTTGGCCTTGCTAGCAGCTAGAGCCCTTTCTGTACACCATCTCCGCCTCCCTTCTTCTCTCTCACATGTCCCCAGACACACTTACAGCCTCTGATCACTTTATTGCTTCCAGGGGGAGAACTTTACTTGATTTTTGTACAGATCTCTGTGCCTTCTCTTACATCTCTCTTTCTTCCCATCCACAATCCCTGAATACGTTAGTAGTACTAAATAAGCAGCACTTCAAACAGTTTTGAAGCTTCCTCTGGCAAAACCATAAAATCTGTATTGGTAAAATATATATATATTTCTGCCCCAGATTCTCAATCTGTTTCCTTTAAATCCAATAAAATTTATATCATAGGGCTTAAGGGCAGAGGACTTCATACAATTGAAACCGATTCAGTAAATGCAAAACATAAAAATAAAGTATTGGTATTTGATATTCCTATATTTCAATATTGCTTTGATATTCCACTATGAAACTTAAACTGGGTTGGGGTTTTATGCATTCTTTTTCCCCCCTCTTTGATTTCCCCAACTTTTTCCTTTGAATTTCGTCTCTTTAATCACTGGACCATGGATCAGAAATATTTGCAACTTGTTTGTGGAAGGCCAGAGTCTAAAGCAGCAGCTTGCTTAGAGAGTTATTTCACCATCTGTTCTCTCTTTTTCCATTAGATGGCTGGTTTTACATAGACATTCATTTTATCGAGCTCTTATTCACTCTGCAGTGCATCATCTTGTTTCATTCACATACTCACACAAACTCTCACCTATCCTTCTTTTTGTACACCGTACCTATTTGTACAACAATATGTTGAGAGCACACATACCTCAGCAGGCAATATCCTCCACTGACTTTCACTGGTGCTACATATAACTTGGAGTCAGGGTAGGAATTTTCTAAAATTGCATAATGGATCCAAAGATCTGATGGCTGAAGTAGGCTGTTATCATCATCTAGTCTGACTATAGGTATAACAAAGGCCATAAAATAACAAAGATAAGAAGTGATTCCTGAACCAAACTGATACCTTCTGGTTAAGCTGCAGAATGTTAACAAGAGATCTCCAGTTTGGGCAATCCACTACAGCCTTGGAGAATTTGTTCCAGCAGTCAGAGGTAACTGGCCTTTTTTTTTGTGAAGAAAACATCACTGCCTTGTAAAGTTTCCCTTTTCAGCCACTGGATCATAAAATCAATATCTATCTGACATCCAAAATCTCCTCCCCACAGGGATTTTGGATGTGCAGGTGGTCCCCAGAGTAGAGGGCATGCATCCGGACCATCCCCTTTAGCAGCAGTGAGCCATTGGAGTTCTCGGTCACCTGCAACCAGTTTCTGTCTGACAAAAAAAATGGGTTATATTTCTTTCAATTTTGTCTATGAAGCAGGTTTTGAAGACCTTATCAGCCCATGCACTTCTGAATATTTCTCAGTCATAGGCCACTAACAGACAGGTAAGAAGTGGTGTTGCAAGTACTCTCAATGATGGGCTGAGGAGGCTTTTTCAGCATCAAGGTGAATCACTTAATTCCTGCCTATTTCACAGTAACACATCAGCTCTGTTGCCCAAAAGCAAAGCTAGATGGCAATCTGCATAGATCATACACTTCTGATTGCTCCAAACCCTTCATCTAGCTAGGAAGATGAAGATTAGATTCCACGCAATAAAGTTCGGCCCACCCTAGTGGAGAAAGGTGGAATAGTTAACTTGAGTTCCTTTCCAGCCTTGTTTCCCACCAGTCTAAAATACATAAAATTCACAAGATTGTGTAATTAATATTTATTTGCCTCCCACCACCTGCATTTGGTGATGTAGGCATCTTCCTAAGGCTTTCCCAATCTCTAAGCAATTTCAAACACCCATTTTAAATAAATACATATATTAGCAAAATCTTTTCTCTTGCCTCCAAAATTTGGGATTCTGTACCAATATGACCGTTTCTTGACATGTATTCTTTTCAACATTTAACATGATTTAATGACACCATTTCCATATGTAAAACTACCATAAACTGAAAGGCTGGCAGCTCCCAGTCTGAAGGGTGAGATGCTGGATCTTTGCGCTGGTGGAAAGATGGATGGAGCTGGAGCATGGTAGGGTGAGCCAGGACTTGTCCCAACCCTGGAACCATACAAGGGATTAGACATTAGTATCAGTATCTGAATGATTTTTGCTTTAGAAAAGTTAATTTTGGTATAGCAGTTTATTTTATTTATTACATAGTAAAGATCTTCACCAAAAAGTGAAATTGGACTTTTTTCAATGAGCTTTTTTCAGAAAATCTAGCCTTTATCCTCTCAAGGAGCTCTTCATGAGGGGAGGATGGCTTCACCAAGGGCAAGTCCTGCTTGACCAACATAGTGGTCTTCTATGGTGGAGTGACTACATCAGTGGACAAGGGAAGAGCTATGGATGTCGTCTGTCTGGACTTTCATTCGTTCTGGACGGTTCACTGGATGAGGAATTGATTGGATTGGTTGCATCCAGAGGGTAGTGGATGGTGGATGAAAGGCTGGCTATGCATTGACAATGTGCGCTCGCAGTCCAGAAGAACAACTGTATCCTGGGCTACATCAAAAGTAGTGTGGCAAGCAGGTTGAGGGAGGTGATTCTGCCCCTCTACTCCACTCTGCTGAGACCCCACCTGGAGTACTGCAGCCAGCTCTAGGGCCCTCAGCACAGGAAAGACATGGACCTGTTGGAGCCAGTCCAGAGGAGGGCTATGAAGATGATCAAAGATGGTAGATGCCCCATCCCTGGAAACATTCAAGTTCTGGTTGGACAGGGCTCTGAGCAACCTGATCTAGTTGAAGATGTCCCTGCTCGTTGCAGGGAGGATGGACTAGATGACCTTTAGAGGTCCCTTCCAAGCCAAACTATTCTATGATTCTAAGATTTTTATTGTTCAGTGTCAAAAGAGAAAAAAAAATGCCAGGAAACTTCATCAGTTTTTTCTGTTTTCTGATGTTCTTATTTCAGAATAATCCCCTCACAACCCTGGTCTATTTAATGTTACAAACTATTCTCAAAATAACACCTGGACTATGGTCTCCTCTTCTGTGAAGGTGAAAGGACGTGTGTCACCTTCCTTATCCTACTTGGTGACTGTCAGAAATTTTCAGGGTTTTATCCGATATACAGTTAATCTCAGAAATTCATTTTTCTTGTATACATAGACAGTGTACAATGGAGGTTTGAAAAGGACAGAATTCATCTGGAGTATCATGAATTCTGAACCATCCTTTCAGCAGCCAAATAGCTGACATCTGATTATTGGGAAGATGCTCTGGATAATTCAGCCCGTTCTGTGGTCCCACTGTCATTTTTAAGTCATATCATGCCTGTTTCTTAGCGCAAATTGCTTAACACATCCGCTCGTTTTAAGACAGCAAAAAATCAGTTTGACAAGCATTCATTATTCTGAAATCACATATTAAAGAGAGTAACATTTGCAAAAGTACCACAACTATTAAGGGAGAAGAAGAACTTATACGGGGTATAACCTTACTGTGCAGTGGGTAACAGAAGCATTAATAGGAAAAACCTAAGTGGAAACAGTTGACAAAATAAATTAAAGCACAGCTCTCCCCTGAAAAGTGACTAAAAATGGCATCCTAGGGTCCCATGTTTATTATGTGTTACCGACTCCAGATCAGATTTGCCCAGTATACAAATAAGGGGTGAAATTCTAGCTGGGCTGAATTCAACTGGAACTTTGCAGATGACTTCAATGGGGCCAGGATTTCATTTTAAGAGGGTTTTTGTTGGTTTGTGTTGGTTTTTTTCCTTCCTGAGCAGCCTGTGGAGATTTGACTTGGAGGATCACAAGGCTGGTTGAAATGTAAAACAGAAAAATCCTAAAAAATTTCAAAATTTTTTCTATTTTGTAGAGTTGAAAATAGGCCAGTTTTTCACTTCTGTGTTTTATAGCTAAGGATTTTGCATACAATGTTTTTAATCATTGTTCTTATCAAGGATATCACTGACATGTTTATTAGCATGCTTTTGTGCCAAAGCCACAAAATTTGGAAAAATGAAAAATTTAAATGGTCATGCTGGCATTGATCTTGCTAATGCTTGTCAATAAAAATGTCAAAAGACAAAAGAAGCCAAATCATAAAGTGAAAAAGTTTAGTTTTCTCTAATGATCTCTGTCTTGAGGAAAAAGTCAACTTTTCAAAGAGAGAAGAAAAAGGCTTTCCCCAAGTGGAGACTTGCTCTTCCCGGGACTTTGTGTACCTGGGCCAGTTTTACGGGTGCCTTGGGTGACTTCGCCCTGAAGCCCATAAAGGTTGGTGGGTGTTTGCTCTGCGTGTTTTCATCGGAGAATCCAGCAGGGAAAGATAACCCACTGTGCTTTCCTCCTCCCTGGCGCTGATGGGGCTGGGGAAGGAAGTTTGTTTTGCCATTTCCCGCGCTGCACTCTTTTTGCGGTTAAAAAGAGACTCCAGACTCCAGAGCTGTCAATCTGGCACTTTTCACTAGCACTTAAAAGCAATTTCAAAATCTATTAAAAAAATTAGATCCCAAACCTGCTGTATGTGAACAGACAACAGCATGAGCCGTATCAAGGGCTTTGATTGTAGGCGAGGCTGGCTGGAGAGAGTCAGTGCTGTGCGGATATTACATTTTATTTTTGATAGCGCAGGACCTCTCTCTGCTTCTGTCATGTCTAAGCTGTCTGTTTCCATCAGGGAAAGGTCTTATGAGCACAAAACACATGGGCAGCCTTTCGGCCCTGTTTCAAATTTCTGCAACACAATAAATCCGTTTGTTTTTATTTCTTCTTTCTGTAAACATTTCTCCATCTAACATAGTAACTGCTGTTTATACAGCGCAGTAAAAACACAGGTCAGAGCACAATAAGATTATAGTCTTACTTCAATATGTCCAATCCATAATAAAATAAAACCTTACAAAATATCCAGAGGAACAGTTTGGGGTTCTCTTCATATTAATGTATGTCGTATGGGAGGGTTGTATTGGGGCATAATATTTTCCACAGCTGTCAGGACTTATTTAAAAGGCAATATCCTTTTTCTGGGATTTTATTTAGGTTCTGTTTATACCATGTGTAGGATTGTTAATCCCATGATGTATGACTCAGTGGTGTATGATTACTTGAAGGTAATATGTACAAAATGAGCTAAATATTTTGGGATACATCCTTGGGATCTGACATGCTGGGCTCACAACAGCAGAGGGGGTGTCATAAAGAGGCAGCAGAAAAGTAACTGCAAACGGCTTTTGTGTCATGTGCTTGGCCCAAAGGCAACCTGCATCCATCCTGCTTTAGTGCCTTGCCCATTCCCTATGGTCCCCATGCTCTCTTCTGCAGGTAGGGACAGGACAGAGGCTCGGATGCTTTGGTCTGGAATGTGTTTTCACAGCTCTCTGTGTTACACCTCTCTGTGCTGGGACATTGATCCCCTTGTCCTGGCTCTGCTCCGTTCACTGGGGCATGCCTGAAGAGGCAGAAATCCCTCAAAGGCCAGGTACATCAGCTTTCCTGGGTGATTGCATCATGAAGGGCAGAAGTAGGCTGATACAGCCTTCTGAGGGCTGTTTGACATGAAACGTGAAACATATACTGCGTCTTCAGATTTAAATGACATGAAACATGGCTTTATTTCACAGATGGTGTGAATGTACTGAGATGTGCTGTCTATCAGCTGTGAGTCCTTTGACATGGAAAACAGAGGCATAACTAAAACCACTGAGCTAAATTTGTCCCAAGTGTAACTTCATTGGCCTTACATCAGGAATGTCTTTGGCCCAGTGACTCTACAGGTATTTAGTTTTGCCATTTAGACGGGTTCTTTCCAAGTGAATGGAAATGAAAGGAAACCATTAAAAGGACATAAAATAGCTGTACTATTAGGTTGTTAATTTTCTCTTAGTTATTTAGTAAGTTTGGTAACCAGCTCGTTTGGTTAGAGAATTTGCAGGGACACCACCAACTTCTGTGCTCCCAAACTCTGGGTGCTCCTGGAAGTAGATGAAATACGTAGAGATAAAACTCGTTAAGGTTCCAGCAGGCCAGGGTTTTGTAAGTATTTAAATGCGTGGAGAAGCAGACAGTCTCCTAAGGGGATGTTTTTAAAGTGTCCATATGCCTGAATCCAAGTCATAGGAGTGTAAGTGAGGAGGGAAGGAAGAACTCAAACATCTGAGTAAGGTGCCAGGCCAGGAAGATTTAACTGCTGAGATCTGGCTGTTTTGCCTTTTTAATGTCTAATATACCCAGCTTTTGAAGCTGATAAAGCAGGGCAAGTCTTCCTTGAAGCACAGGATCTGAAAGGATTTCTCAGCTGCTGCGTACATCACCAGGAGGCATTGATCTTTGAGACCTTGGCTCATCCCAGGCCTGCCTGCAGTTACTTTTAATGACGTTTTTGAGCACCGAACACACCTCTGTTCTTTACACAGTTTGCAATTGCATGAAACCACTAGGAATGACACATGTTGCTGTACAGTGTCCATGGTCTCCTATGAACAAGCACATAGTGAGAGGTGCCCCACCAACACAAGACTGCCCAGGAGGCAGGTAGGTGGCTGCAGACCCAGCCACAGACAGGTGATGGACAAAGGGACAATAGCAAAGCAGGAGGAGAGGAGGTGGCCCCCATGGCAGGGAGGGCTTAAAATATGTGAAATTTAGGCATCCACCCAGAGAGATGCCTTGTATGGAACTGTAGGGTGACAGTCGCCTGGCTCTGCTGGGCTTGATGCAAGGCAGGGGGAGCAGGACAGACCACAGATGAGAAAAGCTCGTAAACCTTGTGAAATACAGTAGAGGCGCCTTCATGGGATGGCATGGGACCAGGATGCTGAGCTGCGTTACCTCAGCATGAAGAAGTTGGGAAGAATATGGCCTGTTTCAGACAAAATAGATGGGATTGAGGCACCTTCACCACTTAAAGCCAGATTCAGAAATATTTACGTATCCCTAGACAGAGATATGAAACCTGACTAGAGGGAAAGATTGGAAGACATTCAGTGTAGCACAGCTGTGGTAGGCTGTATTTGTACACTCCCCAGATGAAAACTTATGTTCAAGCATTGCTCTGCTCCACAGCAGTTAACTCTGTTCAAGCCTGAAGCAACCATACAGGCAGCCTTGGCACCACAGTTCTGCACAGAAAATGTATAAAGTGGGGAGATGAGTAAGAGAACAGGTAGGGTGGTGAAAGCTCTTGCTAGGCTGAACTTCAGTGATATAGTCAGCCATTTTACTGCAACATTACTACATATGCTGACGGGCAGAGCTTCACCAGGAACACAAGCAGCAGCCTCGGTTACAGTTGAGCGTTGACCACTTTGATGGAAAACAGTTCTTAGTGGGGTGAATTGGATAACTGCAATTTTCCCAAAAACTGTCAGTATGAGACTTAGTCAGGAGGGAAATGGCTCTTAGAGTGGTGGAGCCTCTCTCACAGAAGTTGTTTAACACCACGGGATGCTATATGGGATGTTACTGAAAGGTTGGTAGGTGAGAACCCAACCAGACTGCATTGCAGTGGCCACTGGCAACTCAGGGGGCAACCACTGGCTGCTGACACAGGCTCTCTTCTTGCCTTATTCCCAGATGCTAGGTAGCATTAAAAGAAATAAACAAAATGTGAAACTGTGTGCAAGATTACTTTCCCCATGTCAAAGTATTTGCTGGAAAACCACAGGGAGGCAATGTGATTCCAGAGAGGGGGCAACAGGCAGTGGGCTGCATCTTCCCTGTGCAAGAACAGCAGTGAGCAGTGTAGCCCCAAAAAATCAGCACAGTGACTTAAAAATAATTCATATGATTAATTTACTTAAAAATGCTGGGCAACTGCTGCCTACTCTCCTGCTCTTCAGTCCTGAATAGTGAGCTTGCTTCCAGTTTTTAAGCTTTCTGTGTCACCATGACATCTAAAAATCTACACTTCTTCATTCAGAGGAGAAGAATTATTGTTTGTTTAGGTTTGTTTTTTATTTTTTTTCCTACTGACAAAGTGGGGCATTATGCAATATACCGCATATCATGATACTGAGTAGGTTTTGGCATAGTGTCTCCATTAATATACAGCCACAGTTAGAAAAAAATTGAGAAATCTTATGTACACCTCATAATCTGACAGAACTATCCCATTTATCATTTCTATGGGCCAAGTCCTGAAGATATTTATTAGCTATGGATAAAATCCTTGTTTATTTTTCAGTGGAGATAAAAGACCTTGTCACAGAGCAGGACCTTCTGCTGGGTGCTGTACAAGCCTTCCTTTTAATTTAGGGAAAAGAACATTTACAAAGTGTTCTCCAGGCAAACATCAGCTCACTCCGCACATGCTCAGACCAAGCTGAAAGCAATGGGGTCATGTTAGTACAATATTGTATCTATGCTAATCTACTTTTCTAATAATTAATAGAGCTGCACTATCCATAACTTCTAGTCAAGGCAAGCCACAGCAGAGAAAGCTTGCATTTGTTCAGAGCAAGGTTAAACTACTTCAGAAAACAGGCAGAGCAGGCTTGCAGAAGTTATTTGTTTAAGTATGCAAAGGATGCAGGACATTGTGCTGCAATTTAATATTTTTTACACGTAAAAGGGACTGAAGGCCTTCTGAAGCCATAAAAGTCTCTGGTGAAACCTACAGAAATCAATAGATTTGTCTATTCTTTCTGTAAGCACCATTTGATGATGAAGGAAAGGCCAGAGTAGTATCTAGTGTTGCTAACTCTTGTGGTTTTTACCATGAGGCCTTACAGATCTTTGGAGTTCCCCCACCACCCAAAACCCAAGTTTTCTCCAAAAAACCCCACTTCCCCATGGCCCATACGCCCCTTCTCACTTTTCTCTGGAGCTGATTGACCTCTGCAGAGGCACTCACCTGGAGACCTGGCATGTGGAGGCTGACACTGTGACCATGTTTTAGGACCAGTCAGAAGACATAGTTCTCAATTTTCTGCATTGTGCATCACAAAAAGCAAATTAAACTCCTATGTTTGCATTTTTGAGGCCAAGAGGTTCCATGGTGAGCCTGGCATGCAAAGGCAGGGGCTTTCCTCTAATTCTCATTATTTGTGACAAGCTCTGGTTGCATGTAAATAACTCCTGCACACCATAACGCTATTATCCAGTAGTGTCTTTTTCTTGCCTTTCTATATCATTGTCAAGTTTATTTACACGGTCCCTTGCTCTTCAGTTAACACCCTTCCAGACATACTATTTTCCTGCTCTATAATTATCAAGTCATTGTAAAGCTAAATTGGCAGACACTATATTGTAATTCTGGCACTTTTAGCCTAATTGGGGATAACCACATCAAGAGAAGATGGTCAGTGACAAATGAGCATTTTTTTCCCTGAAAGATAATAGGTAGCTGCTTCAATCACTTTTTTGACAGCTCAACATTTCTATATCTTTTTGAGTACATATTTCTACAAGGAGAAAGCTATTACCAATACACCACATGAGCATCTCCTGTCCATAAATCTATTTTTTTGATATGGGAGAGCTTTACCTGTCAAGACAGTGTGGGCAGCTTTCTGCATTAATTTCAGTAGGCACATTCAGGAGGACCTGCAGACTCTCCACCCAGTGAAGCAGGACCAAGATCTGCTAGACAGCTTGAGGGCTGCTAAAGGGGTCACAAAAGAGCTTAATACACAAACCAGAGAAACCACAGACTTCTGGGCTCAGGAGAAACGTACGATAGAAGCAACGTAAAAGTCCAGGGCTGCGGTCCCTGGGATGAAAAGGGTTTTTTCACACTTTGAAAAATATTTCATCTCATTCATGACATATTGGCCTTGGAAGTCATACAAGTCTTGTGAGATATTAAATATGTAATGCCTTGTGGTGACAAATATATATTGCCGAGCGGAGGGTAACAGGGGCCGTGTCCCCTGCTAGATCTGCCCAGGCACACGTGTGGTGCCCCAGGGGAGAGGCTGTCACCACACAGCCTGCCCACACCATGCTGCCCCACTGGGCATTTGTCCTTCCTTCTCTGCATCTTTTCTTATTAATTTCCTCAGCCAAAACCAAAAAGCTTTGGTGAGAAGCAGCTTATTTTGTACACTTTTGGTGGGACTGGTGTGAGCACAGCACTCAATGCTGAGAGGTGCACAGTGCAATAATCTGCCCTGACCTACCCAGAAGCCAAGCCACCACAGATCCCTGTGGGGCTGTCAGAAGAGACTTCATTTCCTCCAGAAACTGCTCATGACACCACAAGGGCCACTGGCATGGCAGGGACCTCCTGCCTCTCACGAGTATCCCTTCTTGCCTCAGGCCAGCTTCAAAACCCCTTTGGTCTGTAGGAAGATATTCCAGGAACCCAAAGTTCTCTTGATATGCCACTCTGTCATTTCAATCTTGTATCTAGGGCAGCAGAAAAATAAAAATACTCAAATCTTTCATAAGCTTTTAATCTATGCATTTCAATCCACACATTTGTAACTCTCTTAAATATGTTGCTTGCTCCACCTCCAAATTTCTGCATAATCCATCCATCCATTACACCCTATACCAAATGTTTTGCCTTGTCATCTCCTTGTAAATAGAGGGTGTCAAATACATGGCCGGCTCATTGGACATAGCTAGGGAAATAGTTTAATCTTCCCAGTGGAGTAATTAAAGAAATCATCCCAACTAGCTGGTCAGCTCTAGCCACACACCTAATCAGCTCGGCTGGAAGCAGGAGGCTTGCAATACACATGCACTTGAAGGGGAAGGACATGCAGGACATGTGGTCACACACGGAGAATTCACGTTTTTGGCAGCTGCGTTCCCAAGGATCCAACTGTGGGACTCAGACTGAGAAAAGTGGCCTTAATACTGGAAAGATGTGAAAAAGCGTGTGATGGTGTCCCCTGGTAACTGCTTCAGAAAAGGCAAATCCTTGAGTTCAGCTGAAATTGTGTACATTTTGCCTCCAACTGATAAAATTGCTACCGTGTTTTGGGCAGTAGCCCTCCAGCTGCAGTCATGAGCAGGGAGCCTTGCCCACCCAAATAAGAAAGTTATCCATGAAAGCAAGAATTACTTTTTTCAAGCGTTTGTCTAGGATTTGTTCAAAAAATACTGTACTGCATTGTATCCCACCATGTGCCTGTTACAAACTCTGAGCAAAAAGGATCTGGTAATGCAGAGACTGCAGATTCCTCTTTTCCTCATTTTCTTGAAGAAGTTTCTTTTTGCCCTACTTAGTTTTGTGCTGCATATTAAAAGAAAAATCTCCAAAACAAAATAGTCTGTTGTGACAATACTCTAACTCAAGAAGAAGTCTGAAATTTAATTAAAATCTCTTATTTCAGTCATTCTATGTACAAGCTAGCAGTCTTTGAACTTTTCATGAACTAAAAGGCTTTTTTTGAGGAGCCTGGCTGTTTCATAGAGGAAAGAATGGAGATCAGTAATACCTGAGAACTGTAACAGCATCACACTGCTTGCTGCTGTCTTTAATTCTTGAAGGGGAGACAAGAAAAGGAACTTAACCAGCAGTCAGAGACAACACTCATTTTTGCTGTGTCCCTTGGTGGCAATGCAGGAATTGCTTCCCTTCTTGTGTTTTTTTTCAGTCCTTAATGGACTTCCCTATTTTTATTCTTCATCCCCATAGGGAAGAATATTTCTTTTTCTTTCTGTTTTATTTACATTTGCCTCACAAAAGCAACCCTTCTTAGAAGAGGAAACTACAACAAACCTGTTCATCCTAGTGTGCTTCAAGCATGGTTCCACATTTATAGATGAGACTCAGCTGTGCTTCTGTTATGTGCTTTAATTAAGCCAAAGTGCAAAGGCCCACCATACCCAGTAGAAACTTTGGCTTCAAAGCATGAAACAAGGAATTCAGTGGAATGTGGTAGTCAGTGCACTAATTAGTGTCCAACAGCTGCATCAGAGGTTTGGAAAAGGTAAAATTGAGCCTGCAGCTGAAAGGACACAAGATGTTCTTTCCTTTGTGCTCAGCTACACGTACCTGTCCCTCGCTGTGTTCACAGCAGGACTGGAGGGGGTGAGGTCAAATGGATGAGGGAGTTGATCTGGCTGACAACTAACCCTAAGGGAAAGGGCAGGAAAATCCAATACAAGCAGTATGTCTCTGGGATGAGGGGGAGGGGGCAGCTGGTTGTAAAACTACACCCAGGTACACAGAAAATAATATTTAAAACATCTGATCTATGATTATTTAATGCTGTGCATCAGCAGAATATCCTGTTAGCAGAGAATAAATTTACTCCAGAGTTCTCCTGTCTAAGCTCACCAGAAAATTTGTATTTTTAAGTTTCCAAACTCAAACACGTTTCTTCAAAGAGTGAAGTCTGCTTGGAATTCATAATATGTGTTCTTGTATTCTGGGTTCTGATATTTATTTTAACTTTCTGGAGCACCAGAACAAAAAGGTTCATTTATCAAGTGACTTGGTGCATTTCAGTGCGGGAAAGCTGCTTCCATAGGGGTGTCTGTCTGCTGCTGTTAGGAAGAGAAGGGCAGCAGGTCTCAAAACCCAGGGAGTTTTGTCTGTTTATACTAGAGGTCTCAATTAGGTCAGTGTACCTCGTTTGCTGAAACAGGCTGCAATGAGATTTCCAAGCTGACATTACTAAAATGCCTTAACAGAAAGAAAAATTATCTGACTTGTGAACTGAAACGAGGCTTTTGATAACTGCAGAACTAGAATACATCCTATTCATCAGTGACATTCAGATGGGCCACTGCGTAAAGCACGTCAGCATCACTGGTTAGACATCTGCCAGAGAAAGGCAAGCAAACCTCATAGGAGAAGACATTCTTCAATCAGCAGAGCTCACAACACTCCTGCTCCATTACGAACAGCTCTGTTTCCTCTGCTGAAGGTGTGGTGGAAACATCTCATTTCTATTTAGCTGATCAGACAACCATTTCTTTGCAGACTGGAGTGTGGCATAAAACATTCAGAATGAGGTCTTTAAGAAGTTATACATTTTCTTGGACAGTTTTTAATTTTAGACCTCTGAGTCTTGTTACTGTCCAGCCAGAGCTTGCTAGCACTTTGGGAGTGCCAGTTTCCTTAGCGTTTGAAGTGACAGCTACATGAACTGTGACATTTTAAAAGCATGATGTCTGCTAGGCATGTCTCAAAAGTTGTGTTTGTTTAAGCCCATAAATCTGCATGTTCACTTGTTGCATTACAGTTTTAAATTCAGATTCCAGCTTTTGCTTCTTTTTGCCAAAAAAATTGTATACGGCAGTGTTTAATATTTCACTGTAAATTTATTATAACTGGAAGAACTCATGTAGGGTAACACTCTCAGACAGAGGGGGTGTCTACTCTGCAACCTGGAGGTGTGACTGCAACTTGAGCAGACAGGGGAGCTAGCTTTCATCTGGCTTGCTGGGTACTGATAACAGTGCAGCTGTGGCAGCAGAAGGCTTAATAACCCATCGAGAGCCATGCACCTCAGGGTCTCCAAGCACTCTGTGGCTGTGCGTTTCAAGGTAGACTGGAGGGCTTTCATGAGCTGCAGTCCCCTTGGTTTTCTGACACGGACAGACAAATGGACAAGAGGACCATATTAGGAAATAATACAGCTACTATGGCTGTAAAAGCCTGGAGTTTCAAAAAATGGTCAGAAACCAAAAGCTTTTACCCTCTTCTACCCAGACCTAGGCTCTTCAAGGATAAGGGCAAGTTCCTCTTACAGGCTAATAAATGGCAGAAATAAAAGGTATTAAAAATCTGTGTGAAAGTGAACAGAGAAAATGTCCCCTAAGGACTGTGAGAATCAAAACACATGCAGCTTCCTGGCTAAGAAGTTTCCAAGGCACAGACAGGCATAGTACAGAAAACACACAGAAAATATCACAGTATAACACCTGGTTCTTTGCCTAAGCACCCACAAGCCACTATCAGAGAGATAGGGCTGTGGTCAAGATGTACTTCTGGTCTGATCCAATATGAACATAGTTTCATGCTTGTTAAAAAACTAGAAGAACCATTTTCACTTCCCCAGTTAGAGAAAATACCCACAAGGAGTTGTTCCTGGAGATGTGCTCCTTAAGCAGGCTCAAAAACTATTTAGGAAAGAGAACTGGGGCTCATTGCAGTTCATCCTCTGAAAGTATCAGCTCTGGGATTCACCGTGGTCTAAAGAGCAAACATGATTTTAGAATTAGGAGAGCACAATCACAGTGCTCGCTGCCCTGCTGTGTAAATGTATGGTGCCACCACGTCATGAATCCCCAGTGCTGTTTTGGCTGCCTGGTCTCTAGCAGGATGCTGCAGAACTGCAAAAGGGAAAGGCAACAAGCATATTGGAGAAAAGACTACCGAGAGCAGTAAAAGACAAGGATGTATTGAACTTTCATATATGGAAGCAGTCAGTGGAAAAAGTGCCTTTATTGAAAAGAAATGGCTGTGTTGGGAGTGGAGATGGTAATGAGATAGAGAAGAGGGGTGTGAAATCACAGATGCTACAGAGAAAGTAGATAGCAAAAGCTTAGGTCTGTTGCAAGGACAAGGAGAAATGGAAGTCAAACCTACTGCTTTGGCGGCAGGGTGCAAAACAGAGATCAGTATTTCCAAGCCCTAGCATCTCTTGCTTGTCTCTTTCCATCTGGGAAGAGGTGCTTCAGCTCTTCTTTGGAAGAGGGGAGTAAGGGAGCACCCAGAGGCTCTGAAATGTCTCAGCATCTGCTGGGTGATAAGCTGGGAGGAGGCAGGAGGCAGAAGGTACGAGAGATGTCCCTGGGGCTGTAACAATTTATGGGAATGACTGTTTACCCTTGTCCACCCCAGGGGAGCTGGGGAAGCGAACTAAGCAGGCTCAGAGCAGCCAAAAGGATGCGCCTTCTTACCCAGGGTGTAATTACAACATTGGGTGTCACTGCCACAGCGTGGTGGAGGCTGACATATAAAGATGGTTCAAGATGGAATTAAAAATTTCAGAAGCTATTAAGCCCTGTGGTGGGGACACAGCCTCAAGCTCCAGTAGTCCACAAGTTATGAAGTGCCACAATCAGATGGTCTATCAGGAAGGATAACTCTATACTTACTCCATGGCTTATATTCTTTCCTCAGACACCTATAGACCACTGCAAAGGCACATCTTGGGCTGGGCAGCCTTTCAGTCTGACCAGTTCTGACAGCTTTCTGTCACACCCTTATGTAGTTCACTCCCTAAACAGACTGTCCTCCGCCATATGTATTTTTTCATTTCTATTGAAGGACTTGCCAGTGAGATGAAGTGACAATGAATCATTCAAATAATGGCAATCTACAAGAGGGACAGATCTGGGATCAAATAAGATATATTTTTTAAATCAGTTGAACAAGCAATTATTTCCTGGAGCACAGTAGGAAATGGAGTGAGTGTAGCTCCATTAGGTCTAGAGCACAACATCTGCAATACTGAATATTTAATAGGAAACATGTTTGCCAGAGCGGATCAGACCAGTGCTCTACTGTCTTCATCAGTAGCTATTCCCAGAGGCTTCTCAGGAAGGCACAAGACATCCCATAATAGACCACTAGGAAATATTTTATCCATAAGAAATCCATCTCCTTAACTTATTTTTGTTAATGATGTCCCCCTTACTTTGAAGGCTGATACCTTTTCCACTTTGGACCTCTTATTATTCATATAAATTCCTAACCCTGCAGAGCGGTTGGCCTCAGTAATACTTCCTGGCAGAAAGTTCCACAGGTTAATTATGTGTTAATTATTTCCCAAGTTCCCTTTAAAAAACCTGCATCCAAGTCAAAGAAAATCCTCACCTCCCTCTGGTTTCAGTGGACTCAGGGGCTCTCAGACCTTGGCAGTTGGGGGTGGCATTGACAAGGTGGTAAGGAATCCAGCTATGCATGTAGTTTGCATTAAATGGAGCATACCCCAGCTGCCCCCATTTTTGATAGAGATCTGAGAGCTGCAGAGATTTAAGGTTCCCCACAGTGATCCATCATGACTTGAGACGCAAACAGAGCTGTGTTCTGGGATGTGCAGCTCCCCGTGGAGCATTTTTCCATGCCAACAAAGAAGCCATTGTGTGTGCGTGTGTGCGTGCACGTGTGTGTGCGTAGGGGATGGGGAAGGAGGTGAGCGGGAGCAAGCCACAGCACACAGACTGATATCTTCCAGAAGTATTAAGTAAACTTCTTCTATCTCACCACTGAAGTAAATTGCTAAAGGCTTGCTGTGTCTGACATGATCACGCTGAGATGGTGCTTTGATCCGTGCCTCTGGGCGGGCTCAGTTTCACAGCACACCTAGTCTGACCCAGCCGCAGGCTGCTCCCAGGAGCAGTTGCCTGGTTCTCCCTCTCCTGCCCATCCTCATCTATTTCCAGTGCTTTCTTTGCGTGGGGACCGCGTGGCCCACACACAGACACAGTGGCTCATTGAGCAACCTGAGCACCAGGTCAGGAACTGGTCGTGGTGACGTTCCCATGACTGGTGTGATGGGGGACATGGGCTGGGAGCACATGGCCAGTGGTCTCCCAGCGGCTCGCAACCAGGGGAAGTGGAGAATGGTGTCAGCCAGTTAGCAGCCCTGCCTTCTCCCTTGTGTTGATGCTTCTGAAGCTATGCAGTAGGTCAGGTGAAGGACCTGACCCAACTGGAAGCTAGCCATAAAACAGAAAAATACCCAAAGATAGGCTGTGGTGGCGATAGCTCCTTTGCCCAGCTCAGTGTGGAGCCTGCAAACACCACTGGCAGTGCTGGGGGAGAGGCAGGAGCACAGCACTGGGAGGGCAGGAGAGCAAGGTTGGATGTCAGCTGCACAGTGGTTAGCTTACAGGGACTGAAATATCATCCTTTTTTTCACCTTTTAGTCCTTAAGTTTGGGAAGCTCTAAACATGCTCCCAACACGGCCAGCAGCCGTTATGCACAAATGTCAGTCCACAGGTGAGGCTGAGCAGTCCCCAGCACACGCTGCCTTCCTCCCACCCACACTCCCCAGTGCAGGGGCAGGACGCGAAGGGGAAGGTGAGATGCAGCAGGAGTCCAGGTAACAGGAGCCTTGCAAAGAAAATGGAAACCAACAGCACAGAAGGGTTCAGGGACATGAAATCAGAAGAGGACAAGTTGAGGTAGAAGCATATTGATCTTCTGGGGCGCCCAAGGTTTGTCACGAGAGCTGTGAAACGTTGTGTGTTCACTGCATCCCTCCCCCTGGGGACATTAGCTGCTAGGACTTGGTGGGAGGTGGCAGTTTATAGACTGGAGCCTCTCACCCAGGTCTGAGAGAGCAGACAGACGCAATGCTCCTGCTAGACAGGATGGACTTTTTTTTGCAGACCAGAACACCAAAGCTATTAGCTATACTTAATGTCACCAGCGTTTCAATCTTATCTTAATGGCTAGGAGGGACCTATTTTTAGAATTAGTCAAGAATCTAAGAAGATCAGCTCAAACAACAGTTTTCTCCAGCATTCAGATTACGTTGCTCTGACTTTGAGGCAAGAGAATAAACCCAATTTCAAACTAGGAACAAATGAACAGGGATATTTTAGGACATAATTTTCACAGGTCATGGAGTGCTTGATGGATGTGGCTGAACATGTGGTAGCATCAGAACTGCTGGCTCCTCACCCAGTAGCTATTTCCTTCCATATTTCCACATGAAGAAATTTTTTTTCCATAGTTTTAGTGCTAGATTAAGGAGGGCAACACGAGGACAAGGACAGCTGCTTATGCACCGACTGGAGCTCTTCTAGGCAAAGAAGCAAGGCCAAATTTACCCATTGCAGACACAAAGAAAAAGGGACAAATGTGAAAACCTGGTCTTTGTTCTTTCCCTCTGTAAATGTTGGGGGCTTTTAGCAAGCTAAAAATTATAGCACCTAAATACTTGGGGGACAACAGTCATTAAGAACATCATAAGCACTTCTGCTACACGTTGGCATTAGTAGTGACTGCATTGTTTTCTTTAGAAGCTTCTGAGTGGCTGAGAAGTGGATATAAAAAAGAAGAAATAGTTAGAAATTGTATAATATTCAAGCAGACTGTAATAATGTTAAATACCTTTTTAAAGCCCCTAAACTACTTTAAAAACAACAAAAAAGGGACTGATTTACAACCTGCTTCACAGCTGAAGGGTGGAGTCCAGTAGGAGTATTTGCCTTTGGATATGCTGGTAAAATAACAAACCTATATTAATCCAGCCTTGAACATAACTGCCAACATTTTGAGTGTATCTGTCTGTTAACAGTATAGCGAAGCAGTCAAAACAAACTTTGTTTTAAAAAGGGATAAAAAGATGAAGGTACCACTAAGACAGAAGTCCTTATTCATTATAATGCTTTTTGCAGCAGGGCTTCTCATCAGAAGTTGCAGAGCTGGTTGTTTTCTTTGCTTTGTTGTCAGATGGCTTGACATGAAAGTCATATACAAGCAAGTCATATACAAATACATACATAGTGTGTATATATAGAGATATATATACACTAAAGATTGAATTAGTAAACTTTTTTAGTTGGGGAAGAAGGATAAGGTATAGATACACGTTCAGATGCACAAAAAAATCGTATTTCTCTCTTGGTTCACGGGCACACTGGTAGAATAAAGTCACCAATCATGTACCCTCTTTTGACCAGCTTACCTCAATGTCATTAGCTAATGGGCATTAAGTAGGAAAACAATGACCTTCAAAGTCATCGAAATGAATAAACATGTTTGAATTGAAATATTACATGGTGGGGGAACAGCCATCATTGGCCAGGGAAAGAGGAAAGAGTTATCTAATACCAGCAGATCCCATGTTACGCTGCCCCATAGGAAGATGTGAACTGGAAGAGCTATGGGGCTGTGAGAGGCAGGACGGCTCAGCAACGTCTCTCTGCAAAACTCAGCTGATCAGATCACGGTGCTAACAGGCTTGCTCCAAATTGCTAACAGCTTGGCGATTATTCACACCACACAGACTATTACAGGGACTGAGCCGAGATGTCTCTTATGGAAACCATTATAGAGCAAACCGTTGGGCCCTATCTTCTCTGTGTAAATGAACAGAGCTCAACTGAGCCAGCAGAGGTTCCCCTTTTTACAAGAGAAAAGAATGTGGCCCCCCTGCTTTGAACCCTCCAAACGTGCCAAAACTGTCACCTTCGAGGGCCGAGTGATCAAGGTTTGCTCTTTTCATCCAAAACGACTATTTCGGCAAGTCCTTGAACACAGGTAAAGTAAAATAAAGTAATTGAAACATTCCAACCCATACTTAAAAGAAAATTAAATAATAAAAAAGACAGACTTACAGCAAGAGAAAGGATTGTGCTTGATTCTTGGTGCCAAAGTCTTCCTCAGTGAGAAGTTTAACTTTTGCCTTTTTGACACGAAGTTGCAGACAGCAGGGTGGAGACTCAGGCCTGCCCCAACACCGATACCTGGCAGCTCACTCAGGGAGATGGGATAGGAAGAAAACACCTTTCTGTAGAACATTGGGATCTTGTAGAGCAACATTGCTTATTGACCGCACCACTTGCAGACACTGGTGCGTAAGTAATAGCATCCAAAGATGTCAGTAATAGCTTTTCACTGTACAAGTTACTCTGCAAACACGAGTGAAGAAACCTTCCCTGCACAATGTAACAAGCAGAAAAAGCAGAAGTCTGAGGGCATAAGCACATGCAACTATAATATAAAAGCAT
Source organism: Tringa solitaria (assembly GCA_026413425.1). Taxonomy (NCBI): domain Eukaryota; kingdom Metazoa; phylum Chordata; class Aves; order Charadriiformes; family Scolopacidae; genus Tringa; species Tringa solitaria. The sequence continues at coordinate 7,104,194 of JAOXJM010000041.1, forward strand.
GTTTTATAACTAACAACTGTCTTACACACCTGTTCCAAGAAGAAATTCTTGGACATCCCTCATCGTCCATGGCAGAAGAGGTACATTTTTGGGTTGAAGGCAACCACTATGCTTTTGCTCTCCTTCGTAGTATAGAGAAATATAGAGAAACTCCCCCACCTCAGCAACATTCTCCAGTTAGCTTTCTGCTGGTACACCCACGTTAAATTCAGGATGACACTGATGCCCTAGCTAGCTAGCTCAGTCAGCTCCCAAATGACAGCTCTCATTTTAATGAGGAAAACTTATAATTATGTGGCAACTCATCTGTGACTTGGGCTCCTGTGTACTCTCCTCATGTAAAGCAAAGAAACTGCTGATGAGCTCCTGACAAGACTGAGGCCAATGGGTCTCTCACCATCAGTATCAAGGGATCAGGATTTCAATCCATGCTCTAGCTCAGTCTATGGCCCCAGCTGGATAAATCACTTAATGAACCATTTAAGAATTTATTGCTTTGGGGAGACTTATTTATTTCCCTCTGTGTTTGTTTTCTCCTCTGACAGGGATAACACTCAGAGCTTCATAAATCATAATTAGCAAGTTTTGAAGGCACTTTGAGATCCTGAGATAACAGCATGCTACAGGTGCACGATGTACTTATTCTTAACACTTCAGGCCAGTGGTCCCTCACCTAGGAGCTGCAAAGCCACAGCTTACAGAGATGGGTTGCAAGTCCAGTGGAAGTAAAAATGGCAAATTAGTGCTCACAAGAAGAACCCCGTGGTACGAACCCAGATGTAGTATTGGGAGTGAGGTCATGAACCTGGTAATGAAACCAGAAGACAGGTCCATCAGCTTTGGTAGTTCCAGAATGGCTTAAAAAAGCATGCTTTGTACTGATAAATATGTTTCCACTCAAGGCTAAAATGCAGCCTCACAGACCTGCTTTTCTCTTGAGCTCTCCCTCAAGAACAACAACAGAAAGTTCCACCTATGCCAGTGATCTACTCAATTAGATTTTACTTCAATATGCGTTAAGAGATTGGAACAAGATTTTAAACAAATGTTTACCCTGAAAAAAAGCCTTAACAGACCCAAACCTATATTCGCCATGGGTATACATAATCTGAATAATAATAATAATAATAATGGAAAACCTCTGGGACGTACTGTGAATGTCAGATTGGCTACAAACTTTACTGCATGGAAAACCTCCTGGCAGGTGGTTGTAATCCTTCTAGAAAGGATCAGAGCTGGCTCAGCAGCGCCTCAGGGAGTTAGATGCCCATCTCTTACTGGATTTACATGCACAGAACGCACAGAGTTACTTCAGAGTTACTTCATTAAAAAGCTAAAATTTTGGGTCATGATGCCATGTCTAATTGAAGCACTTGGCTTGCAGTCTTTATATTCTGGGTTCATCAATGGCAAATGATGATTGTCTTCAACTTTTACAAAGCTGAATGGTTCTTCCTGGGCATTGGACTCTCTCTTCATCCTAAAAAGCATATTTAGTTTTTCAGGAATATTATGTTCTGGAAAATGTTTTTCATAGGGCAGTAAAAAAAAAAATAAATCCCCCCCCAAAGGGTTTTCATTTGTCAAATATAATTTATGCCCACATAAGATTCATTCCTCAAAATAAATACAGAAACCTCAGAGAAAACCCTTGCAAAGGGGTTTGCGAAGGAAAAAAAAGTGCCGCGTAAATGGGAGCGGTGGTTTCGCTGCAGCCCGAGCCCCGCTGGTATCCTCGGCGAGCAGAGCAGCAGACCAGGGTTTTTACTGGCCTCTGTTGTGTCTGTTGAACTGTTGCTCCGTCTTTAGTGAAATCTCAAGCAACAGAAATCCTCTATTAAAACCACCTGCGCGGCTTTGTCAGCCGAGCTCCGCGCTGTCAAATAACTTAGCTTCTTAAGCCAATACAAGTCATTAAGAAGAAGGTGAATTAGAGATTTAGACGTTGCCGATAGTAACTATCTCTGATCAATTGATATCTTCCTCTGATAAAGCGGTGCTCCTCAGCCGACCCCCTCCCCTGCCTCATCCGCGCAGACCCCGACCACTGGATCTAATTACGGGTGAGGAACACCAGGCCCTCGTCAGCGCTGAAAGGCCATCAGTAGGCCTATCCATTAATAACTCTCCTGTGCGCTGTACATTGTAATTGTCAGACTGCAATTTACAGTAATCCTCCAATGCAAAAACTTAAATAGCTGCAGCTGATTTGAAATTCATACAACCAGTTGAAAGAGAGAAAAACAAGATGCACGGGTTAAAAGGCCAAATTGTGCAAGTGTGTGCGCTGAGTGACAGACATTTTAGTACTAGCCTGGGACCATATTTTAAAAGGTCACTGAAAACTTTTGGCTTGGGCCCTCTGACAAACAATGAACTTTCCATATATTTATTTGCCATCTCTTTGTTTTTACAGCAAGCAGAATAAATGAGTTAAATGACGTTGTGCGGGTCTGCACATTGTCAGCACAGGTTATAAGTCATTATTAAACTCCATCAAATCAGACCAAACCCGGTCTAGGCAATGAGACTAAAAGTTATTTGCATTCCTTCTGTCATAAAAAATCATATCCCCTTACCCAAGACTTTCGTTTCTTTATTAAATGCAGCCACAAGAGTATTTCAGGTCTGGCAATGTGAGCTCAGGAAAACCTACTCTGTATAACTCAGTGTAACAGCTTAGAACCGATTCCACTAAAATGTCCCAGTTGAGTGTATCTGGGCACTCAATCAAGACACACATATTACTTTTAAATAAGATTAGCCTTTATATTTTGCTGCTTAAGTTAAAACTTTTCATGTCATTCTCTCATTTTATGTAAACTCCAACATAATTCTGTTTTAGAGAATACTTCAAACAAATTAAAACCCTCAACTCGAACGTGTCTAGCAAAACTTGCCTAATGGCATAGCAAGCTGTTTGGTGACACTAAAACACTTTTAAATAAGATGAATTTTCCCTGCGTTGCCCTGGCTTTGTAATTACTGCTGCCGAACAGCATACGCCTTTGGTTACAATGGCAAAAGCAGCGGCTTGCGCTCTGAAACTTATTTGACAAATAACTTACAAGTGACCTGCAACATCTGTTTAAAAAATCGTCCTTTGGTATCTGCCTCAAGTTGAGTTCAGCATTAATTATGAAATGCAAACATATCATCTGGGGCCAAGGGCAGCTTTTACACATACACAAGGCACAGCGTGGGGAGGGGGCCAGGTTGCAAACGCCTTCCTTACGCCAGTCAAGTGGAAACAAAATGTTTAAGTAAACCTCCATCTGAGCTACCAGCTTGTAACACCGTGACGGTGAGATCCAGCTACACCCAACCATGGGCCTGATCCCGGCAGCGCTGAGCTCCTGGGTGCTCCAGGAGGCACAAGATGCGATGGGATGGAGCTTGGAGAGGTGGGAAAGGATGGTCAGCACCTCCAGCCACCCTGGATGTCAGCTGGAGCGGAGGGAGAGCAGCACCTCCGAACCCCAGCCCTGAGCATCGCCCCTCTGGAAGGTGCCACCAATGACTACAGAGGTGTGCAAGTCACAGCAAACCCCACAGAGCTGCAAACACCTACGTGAAAAGCAAAGGGCTCCACACCCCGAAGAACACCAGCGATAGGTTTTAATAAAACTAATGACAGCCCAATTTACACTCACAAAATCCTATAGTGATGCAGAAGACGTGTTCTTCAGTTGCTGAGTTTTAAAACATCTACCCAGCCCTACCTCTAGATAGTTTACTGCTCTGCTGCTTGGTGTAACATCAGCTCAGGCTGAGATTCAGTTTATAGTACAAAAGCAGATGGAAGAGTGAAATAGAGCACTTCTCTCTTCTTCAGAGAAAGGAAACATTTTTTCAAGGACTTATAAGTCTTTTTTATGTGGAAGACAGTAAAAAGTAAAAATAAGAAATTCTGACCCTATGTAATCCTGAAATTACATTATTTTGGATCTGATTTAAAAACTATCCAGCAAGGTTTGATTCAAATAACATGTGCAGTACATATATCCCTTCACATCAATAAATATTAGTAGTATAACTATTGAATATAAACTTTTAGAGAACTATTTCAATATTGCAATCAAAATAAACTGCTTCTAGCCTATATGGAAGCACATGTAAAATACAGTTGGACAATACTGAAACTATTGATTTCTGCAGCTAAAAAGATATTTGCTTGAAAGAGATCAAAGACAGATCTAAAAGTTTACTTCTGCAGATCTCTTTTCTCTGCACTGCTTTTTTCATTTACCTTCGTATACATGAACTTAATCAGCAACCAAGCTCAGCCATCAGGTGATAACATTTCTGCAGCTAATTGTGGCATCCTGGAGTCTAGTGAGGAATATTATTAAACTGTCCTATAATTCACGTTTTGTGTGAAAAACTGGGACTTGAAAAACACCTGCCCAAACAATTCATAAACACACTGCGCAGCAAATACCTATGGTAATTCACTGGATTTACAACCGTCGCATTATATTAAACATACAGTATCAAAATTTATCACCCATTACACGGATTCCTGTTTTAATAATATCTTGTACTCATACAATAGCACCTTCTCTCCCAAAGGGTCCCGAAGCACTTAAAAAATCGTACATACAGGAATTGCTTCATTCGCTGTGGAAATACAGCTGCCTCTGGGGTGGAGCGGGGGTTAGGGGAGGGGGGAAATTGTGCACAGCGGTTATAAACACCGACAGTCGAGGGAGATGGCTGGGGATGGGGAGGGGAGAGAATCACGCCAAAGTCTCAGGAGCACAATCTAAAAGGCATAACCCCATTTGGAGGTGAGGGAGGTGCATAGGCAGCCATGGCAGGACGTGGCAGGTATCCTTGTGGGAACCCTCACCCGCGAGCAGTCCCGACCGTTAGGCCAAGCTGCAGCCTTTGGCTCTAACCCTCAGCACAGGCGATGGGATGAACCTCCCCATGGTTCATCGAGCCCAAGTCTGGGAGGCTCCACCTCCAGTATCATCATGCTGCGTTGCTTCCAGGAAACCAGGGGACAATGGGAACCCACTGACCAGAGACCTCTGTGGTGGGCAACTGTGTGAAATTGTCCAAAAATAATGCAACATTAGAGAAAAATCAGGCAGCTGCATGGATTTATGGCTAGGCCATTGACCCAGTTAGAACCTGGCCATCAAAAACTGCTGTTACCTACACCACTTAAAAATGTTTGTGTTCCTCAGTTAACTGCAATTGCAGCTTCATCTGCTTCTTCATACTTGCCATAACTGCCAAAGTACTTTCTTGTGGCTTCACGTCAGCCCCAAACCTCTCCAGCCTGGTGTCACTCAGGACTTTCTCAGAATCCATTTGACCACAATGAGGAATCAACTTCTGAACATCAGGCTAGATTTACCTTGACAAGACAATCGGTCAAAAGCTTAAAACCATCCCCCGAAAATCACCACCAATGGGCTTACTGCTGCCTATTAGACTTCAACCAGACCACTGAAACTTGAAGCCGTGGTTGCTTGTCTCTAGTTTGGGACATTATCTTGGTGAAGGCTCAAGGCAGAGATGCCTTCTGAAAAAAGACAGAAGACTTGGCCAATGTAGGGGATGAGCAAATGTGAGCAATCACAACAAGGTGAAAAACAGCAGGGGATTCTAAGCCGAGTGAAGCCAGAAGGCCACAACTACAGTCCTATCTTTAACAGCAAAACCAGTTTCCTGCCTATTAAACATGGTCCCATCATGCCTGCTGTCTGTTGTGTGGCTGGCACAGAAACTGTACCTTTAGTTTTGGCACAGCGGAGAGACCACGACTCTTCTCACCACAAGCCTGCTTTGGAAGCAGGGCAGAGCTTTTTCTATTGCCATTAACACATGGAGTCCTCACAGCGGTGACATGCAGAGTCACAAGCTCAGTTTATTGTTGCAGGAGAAGGCAAGTTGGCGTCCGGACCATGATGACTTGTTTGGGACCTCAAAGGACTAAGGTCAGGGATACTTGAGGCTTAAAATGTATTGGAAGTGGCAAAAATTGTTAAGTGACTTCTGCACTACCTGGTGGCCAAGCTCCACCTCTGCTTCTGGTAAGGTTCTACTTCAGTTGACCTCTTCTTCTCAGTCTCTTGCAAATGTCTTGCTGTCACTGATGCTGGAGTAAGCGAACTTCAGCTCTGCTTGTTTCCACCTTTGCCCGGCCCACCTCCATGATGCTCACCGTTTTCTGGGGACCTGATTTAAGAGCTGGCATCACAGAATGGCTACCACAGAATGGTAGGGGTTGTAAGGGACCTTCAGAGGTCATCTAGGCCAACCCCCCTGCCAAGGCAGGGTCACCTAGAGCAAGCTGGACAGGAACGCAGGCAGGTGTTTTCTGGAGATCTTCAGAGAAGCGGACTCCACAGCCTCTCTGGGCAGCCTGTTCCAGTGCTCTGTGACCCTCAATAGTTGTTATTACCCTCAAAAGAGTTGGACATGTCTGTGCCCTTTCCTCTTTATGTTTGAGATTGCTCTGAATCTTGGCATTTCTTCCAAAATGTTTCCAGCCTACAACTTTCTCTGTTGATACAACTCAGGTGTTCATGCAGGTCCCCCATCGCTCCTTACCTCAGTCACTGCAGTTTCTGGGATTTTCTGACACACATCAACACACCATATCTTATACAAAAAGCAGCTGCTATGTATCTAGCAGAGATTATATACTCAATTTCAGTTTAGTTCCTGCAGCCTATGTGCCATAGGCTCTGTTGTGATTTATTTAACTGCTGCATTAAGTAAGCCTTCACCTTAGCTAAACTGCCAATAAGCCAACATAACTTCACAAGATATCTTCCACAGAGGTTGCTGTATGGTTATTTCACACTAATTTAGTGGCTTGCAACCAACCATTAAGTCAAGTAAGGAATGCCCTTGCCATGTGACGCACAAGGATGTGTGCTTGATTCAGCTCTGCAAGGTGGGTCAGGAAGGAAGGTCTGAACTGCCCTTCTCCTGTGCCTTGCTTGTACCTGCTGGGGACACCGGTGCTCGTTGGGCATTCAGCCCTCCTTGGCAGGTAGTGCACCATGCTCAGTGCAGGAATCCTTAGAGCTGATGGATTCCACACAAAGGGCAACTTTTTAAAGACTAGCAAAGGCATTTGGTCCAGGAAAAAATGGTTACTGCATCTTCCACAGATCCCTTTCTGCCTCCACCACCAGCAACTTCAAAACTGCCATTAAGGCAGAGTCCTGGGAACTTTTGCCCTTGTTTTGAGTGAGTTTTTTTGCTGGCACAGCCTTGTGCAGCAGCCAGTTGGCCAGACAGGGAGTACGGCTGCCTGTGCCATGCTTGTTTGTATAATGAGATCTCTTTTGCCTGGAGCACATGTACTATGTAAAGCTGGGAGGAAGGTGATGAGTGTTGCTGGCAGGAACATAATGCCCTGCTATTCCAGCCTGAATCACCTTGAAAGCAATAATTTCTGAACTTAAAATTGGTGCTGCAAAATACTATTAATTGCTATAGATGTGTGAGAATAGGGCAGATCTTAGCTATCAAGATGTGGGGTGGGATTGAGTGAAGGGAGGGTTTTGTTCTGACATCAGGATCTTGCCTAAATTCAGGTGAGTACACGAAAGCAAAATGGCTGGTGTAGGTGGCTGTGGTATAAGAACGTGGAAGCAGATGTCTGAGCTTAGTGATATCCGAGTTCAGATGCTGGTGCTAATGCTGGTAGTTGTGAAATAGACAACATGTACAACCATAGCACTGCTCCTCTGTGTTACTTAGATTCTAATTTATAAAACAAAGTTAAAAACCTTACCCTAAAATTGATGCCAAAGTGCCACTCACGTACTTCTGTGAAAAGTCCATTCTTAATCAAATATGTAGTTGAGGACTGGACTGGTGATCCCACAGTCCTTCAGGGTTAGCAAGTCTGCAAACTTGGCATCATTTTATTACAAATGCTGGAACAGCCGCAACAGCTCATACTCACTCACCTGCTTCAGGCCAAATGGCAACAAAGAGGGGATCCTCCTCACCTTGGTGAGAGATGAGCACGACCCTGGAGTAACTACTGACCCCCCTGATCATGATGCAGCTGGATGAAATCTCTTCTCCTTGCCTTATCATTTTCCCTGAAAGAACATTTTCAGCCTCAAGCTACAGTGTGGGATCCATCTCATCAGCTAAATGCCAGCCCTGGGCAGGGAGGAAGGGACCCTTTTCTCTCTCATCTCTCAAGGATGACCTAAGGGCAGGAAAACTGACAATGCCCCGTGGGCTGCTGCCGTGACTCCACTGGCTGCAGAAGAAATGGGTGGAAGTTAGCCCAGATACCTGCAGAGCACACACCTGAAGTTAGCTGAAGCACCGAAGATATTAACAGAAGCTTTGAGGAGGATCGCCCACATTCCTCCCCTCTAAATCTTGCCCATCTGGCAAAGAAAACGGAGCAAACAGCTGGATATTCACAGCAATAGGTGGGCGATCTCAAAAGTAGGTAGCCAGTTAACATGCCACCTTTTTTACTTAAAAGCTTGAAAAATAGAAGCAAAACAGAAGAGGCTGCCTTTGCATATTGCCAAATTTCTCAACTTTTACTTGATGTCCGTAATTTGCACTTATTACATCTGAAGGACTTTTGTGTTATGCTCAAAGGCACGCAAATTACAGAGCCCAAGTGGACGTCTTCCCAGTGACTTCAGTGGGAGCTGGGCAGGGACCCAAAACTACAGGAAATTTTCAAGTTAACAGAGGAAAATTACTTCAATTTAAGAGTTATCATGAGGCTTCCCATAAAATACATATCTAAAAAGTAATGTTAAAAACAAGAAAAAAGAGTGTAAGCCAGGTAAGTGGAGGTGGTTAAGCTTCAAAGTAAATGATACTGTTTTCATAACATATGGAAGGTCCCTGGTTATTTTACTCACCAAAATGAAAGTACTGTTCACGTTCTACAATAAGGAAGGACATAATCACAGCTATGAGAAAAATAAAACCCACTTATATGTCAGTGCTGCCTGTGTCCACTGACATGGACATTTCCTCTAAGGATCCGATCCCGCACCTGGACTCCAGCAGAAGTTTTCAGGGGAGCCCAGCCAAGCACCAAATCTGCTCCTCTGTGTCTCTGGACCTGGAGTTACGATTAACTTTACTACCTCCTTTCAGGGCAAGCATATCAAAAAACTTGCTCACCTTGGTTTTCACTCAAACTCCTTTTTCTGTATGGTTTTACTTAAGAGTAGCAGCTAAGCAAATACATACCTTAGCTCTATTGACACAATTATGAAACACATTTATTCTTATAATATGGACATGAGAAACCAGTACCTGTAAACTCTTCTTCAGATACAGAGGTATTTTCTTTTCAGTTCCCACAGATCGGCCACTGAGGTTTGTGAGGATGACAAGTGGTAACTACCATGAAAATGTGTATCTTGATGTCATAGCTTCATTAAAGTTCATTCTTCTTCTTCTTAATTCAAGCCTGATGTTCCTTCGGGGGCAGGAAGAACCCACTCATTACTGCATTCTAAGCAGCTTAAATTTAAAAAAAAAGGATCTTTATTTTGCATTACGCAGTTTCAATACCATTGCTAATAAGCTGTACTTAAAATCTGCAGTGAGTAGGTGATGTCCCCATACTGCCAAAAAATGCAGTCATCTGATTTTACCCTGTGACTTTCTGGAGAACCCTGGATGCTTCACATGACTATCCAGCAAGGGATGGACCACTTCCTTTGAGACTCAAGTTTGGATGGCCATCCCTCATCTCACTCTTCCACAATGAAAAGGAAGATGACAGCATTTTTTACGTTTCTTTAAATTATTAGTTTCAGGCCTATTTTACCGTAGAAAATTCAAGGAAAGAAAATTTTTCTGATCTGACCCACTTGATAGAACTTGGGGGGCGGTGGACTATTGTTATCCTCTACTACAACTGACTAACCTACTCATTGGGGTTTAAACCAACCAACGCCATTGGTGTCAGGGAGGAGCCTAGAGGCAGAGGAAAAATGAGCTGGAAAGCCACAGAAGATCCACAAGTTTCCTTTATTCTCAGCTGAGACACCATTGGAAGACATGGGTAACTCAGCCCTCCTCCAAGGCCAGACAAAGGCACCACCATGGCTATTGCCAGTTCAGCAGGCTTTTCTCTATAACCTAAGACAAAACATGGAGTAGAAGCTGCCCACTGCAGATGCCAAGAGACTGACTGCCACTCTGGGAAGTTTTCAAAAAGGAAGACTCCTGATCTTTGACTAGCAGGTCTGTCTCTGTCTCCGTAAAACAGACATGACACTGGTGTGCCAGTCAGAACACTCTGCAAAACATTCCATGTTCAGGATAAGTGAAATACTAACAGAAAACAAATGGAAAAAAAAATAAAATCAATGTCAATTACGTTGAGACTATTAGCAAATATTAACATGTTGTTCTTAAAGCATGTGTCGAGTTGTGTGAACCTGTGTTACCGAACCCTTGCGCCCAGGGGCCTCCCAGCTCCAAGAGAAATTTTGCAGGTATAACGGTCAACACAGAGATCAAATTGTAGCATGTACACCATCATTTTTAACCTGAGCGTCCCTTAAGAGTCTTCACATAGCTATGAAGACAGTTCATTCATCAGAGGAAGGAGACAAGCAGACTTGTCTTTAAACAAGGTCAAGAAATAAGGCTTTCACAATTTTTTATTTTTTTTTTTACATAGACAGAGACTGAAAAGTAACTTTTTATA
>JAOXJM010000041.1:7114895-7171213 GCA_026413425.1 Tringa solitaria
AGATTTATGGGAAGATTAAGAGGAACTAAAAACAAAAGCAGAAAGACAATACAAGGTGAACAGACCATAACTTTATTGGAGATATACTCAGCTACAATTATTACAAAAAACTATTAAAGGTAATTGTGATCCATAAGGTGCAGATTGCAAACTTCTGCAGCATGATTACAGTATGAATGAATTACATTTTATGTCCCTTGAAGACAGCTGCAGCATGTGATGGTAAATATTTTATTGTCCATCAAATTATATTTGTTATTCATTCTACTTGATTTTAACCATCTTTTCAGTCAAACTATTTACAATAAAAATGCCTGCAATTTCCAATTCTTGTTCACAAACATTTTTCTCTCCAACTTGCTGCTGCAGTAAATTCTGAGTGCATCTACAAAGCAATTAAAGTAGTCTGTGGTTGCCGTTCAAAAAAAAAGAGGGAAAAAACCCAAGGACTTTATTGGATAAAATTTATTGTTAAGAAATGCAGTTAGCTTTGACAATGACCTCTAGATTTGCTAAAATAATTCAGATTGAATTACAGTTGATATTTAGATTACATTTCATGATCGGTAGTGTTTTAAGTTTTAAACCTAATATGAAAGTAAAGAAATTAACTTCTTGAAAATTAGAGCAACTGGAAAAGGATCAACGTCAGTAATTAAGTACCAGAAATCAAAATCCTTCTCGCTTCACTCATGTAAATAGATACAGAGATTTCCATGAGAATGTTTTTGTAGGGAACCCCACCCAAAACATACAAACCCAGAATACTGTCAGACAGAGGCAAGCGTGTCAGCACAGCAGACCACGATGCTATTTGTCATTTCAGGATTACGTGTGCTGCTGTGACTGGGATACAGAGATTTCACTTTCTATACAGATAAATGCACGTAGCATAGTCATGTCATATGCAGCAACATAGAAACCACATCTTCCAGTTTATGGTTCTGTATTTGCTTACAAGGAGGAAAACCCAAACTCTCCAACATACATATAAGCACAAGATCTTCAGGTATGTAAAAGAATGTAGTTCCATTAATTAAAATGATACCACATCAATTTGCACTAGGCTGAGGATCTGGCACCTCATCCCTGGGCCACCGCTCTGTTCCTCCCCAGCACGGAAATCGGTTCTTGTCCAAGTTCTGTACTCTGCAGTCACAACACACCATTGTGTAACGAGACTTAAAAATAGTAGGCTTTTTTTTCCCTGTATGGACTTTAGCAGCATCCAAGCTGAACAAACACTTCAGAAGTAGCTACTGGGCACTCAATATTCAGACTGAGCAGAGATTTAGTTGAGGTTGACCAAATTACTAAGGGCTGTCTTCTTGCAAAAACTACACTATGCGCATAATATGTCGGTTTGTTCAGAGATAATTACTGGAGTGTCAGAGGTCATTCTAATTTTAATTACTTCACATAACAGTAAAATGATGTAGTAGAAAAACAATAGCTTTAAAATACAATCAAGAGTTGTTACACATCTTTGTTGTATTTTTCCACATACAGTAAAAATGCCACAGACATTACAAATGACCTATTTAAGTTGTGCAAGTAAATGACACATTGCAGGCATTATAATTAACTTTTTCAAATTCAGTAAATCAGAACAGCAGCAAGGCCAAACCACATTTTTCCTCTCTGTTAAGCATTTTTTCCTTGAAATGAGGTAAAGCATGGTACCAAGTGCAATGCTTATTTGTGCTACATGAACAGAACAGCGCAAAAAAAGCCATAAAAATAAAAACGCAGCATAGTTAGGAGGACTGTTTAAAGTACAGTATAACAGGACTTAGATAAAAAAAAAAAACAACAAACAAAACAACAAGGTTCATGCCAACTAACCCCCACACTATTTAAGATGAGCCTGCGTGGTTGCTTTTGAAGATGGGTTGCAACAGTCCACTTACACTTGTGCTTATAGCATGTGAAGTGATTTCTATCCCAACCTTCAAATGATCAGATTTAGGTCTTTAATAGCATACACTGTCCAATATCAAAATCATATCAACTGCAGGGTAAAACACACAGATGTATGACATGGAAATTAATATGAATTTTCTATCTCAAAGGATAAAAAAATATTTCAATGAGGTCACACTGGAAAAAATTACGGCATTTAAAATGCATTTAAAAACGCATCAGCAGCAGAAACTACTTTATAGTCAGCCACTACACATTTCCGATTTCCAATTCATAGGCTTTATCTAGTAACAAAGTGATCATTAAACTATTCTGAAACACAGAGCAAGTTCAGTTAATTTTCCTTGCATCAAAACACTCGGTAGCACTTTACTGCTAACAATTACCTGAAACCCCTGAGAATCTAAAACCTTGTAAAAATCAGTAAGAAATTTTAGGCATTCACAGACTAACTTAAGTTTTAGTTTTCATAATGCAATTAAAACTACTTAAGACTTTCTAGATGGTCTGATTTTATCTGCTGACTCATGTCTGGTCAGAAACAATTGTTAACATTAGTAATCATGTATTTTTGCTAAGAAACTTCAGTCCTACCACAAAGAGACAAAACTTAAATCGGTGATTTGTTTTTTTGGTTTTTTTTTTTTTGAAAAACAGCTGAATCAAAGCAATTTACCTTTGAAAATTTAGACAGCATGTTTTTACTGTTCGATCTCATTTATATTTGTTTTATACACATCATGACTTGCAGGTCTTGTACTTTCCTGTTAAATTTTCATGACTGAAGTACCAAACAGCTGCTAGAATTTTTTATAAGCTAGTATTTTAATTCTCGGTCTGACTACTATAACAACGCTGCTTTCAAATACAAGAATGGTCCTTTTTGCAGAATGAAAAATGACTGATAGAAAATATATGAACTTTTGAAAACTGTATTTCAGAAAAGCCTAATGTCTACCCCTTGTCACTAAGGCATTCATTTACTTTTTGTTAAGAAAGCAAGAGCTGACAGTTTTTGTTTTGTTTTAGTGTGCATTTGTGAGGAAAGAAATAGGGTTTAAAAGCAGGAAATACAGTATTTATTTGTAATTTAATACATAAGACACAGCATCAAGTTCAAACTATTGTGCTGGAAAACGTTAAAACACCTTGCTCTGCTTTCTCAAACTTCAAGCATAATTAACAGGGCAAAATTGCAGCAAACCTCTACTGATATTGGTGGGAATACGAGACCCACAGCTTTTTTAAAAGGTAAATTAAGAGGTATTATAGTTACAGTGCAAAAAATTAAAATTTCAAGCATAATATATAAACATAGCACCAAAACAGAAAAAAAACAATGCATGCAAAAAAAGAAGGAAAAGAAAAGAAAAAAAAAGAACTGAGGTATTTAAGTGAAGAGTGCCTACAAAAATCTAATTAAAGAAGTATAGGCAAAGCCTAAAAAATAAAAGTATGATTTCCCCCCACCCCCAGTAGACCAAAACACCAATGAGCTAGTTTCTCTAAATTAAGGACCTAAATCACAGATGTATCAAAAGTACGGCAGTTATATCTCAAACATCAACTTTCATGTTATTTAACAGCACAGCTTTGGTAGGTGAAATATGCATGCAACTCTGAAAAGTACAGTAAGAAATTTACGTGGAAATATCTCTAAGTGTAAAGGTGCTCTGTTTGTTAAATACGTAACCAATTGACTATAAAATCTGCAGCATATTTTAGGTGTGATATGTCTAAGGTTATTTTGTTAGAGTGACAGTTTGCACTGTGCAATTATTCATTACTGTTTCCAGTACTGGAACTATCTAGCTTGCAGGTTTGTGTAAAACTGGAATTATAGCCAAAGACCATATTTTGTTTATGGTATAAAAAAAACTGTAGACTAACCACCTCCTCAGAATTGTTAAAAATAACCTAATTACATATATATGAATACAATTTCTATTATAATCCTGTAATAAGTCACAGCTATAGTAATGAGTTGTACTGTAAATATAGAGCTGTATCATTGTAAAATGCATAACAAAATGAAGGGAATGTAAAACAGTTTGTTCCAAAAAAGATCAGAAATTAAAGACTATTAATGAGGGTTTATTTATTTTTAAGGCAAGAACCTTTTTTTTTTATGCAAGACTGTGTGGCATAAGGAAATTGAAGTTTCATTCTACCAGTATGCCAGCCATTTCAATTAAAATCTGTCCCTAACAAATAAGTGCAATAATGATTGGGATTGCCATCTTAATGTAAAAAGATGACATGGAGAGAAACAAAAAAAAAAAAAAAGAGAGAGAAAAAAAGGAGAATACTGGCACACTTATTCTTTCTTATACCCAATCATCCAGTACAGTTTATCAACTGCTTTATGACTGGCACTAGTGCACAGATTGAAGAATTTCAAGATTACTATATATAAATCTAGCAACTGCATTAGGCATAAGCTCCCTGGCCTTCTACACTAAGCAAAGCTGTACTGACAATAAAAGTAAACCAAAAAGACCTGACAACAATTATTCTGAACACTTGCTAAATGTCATCATTAAAGCACTCTCGTGATTAAACAAAGCAGAAGTGAGGAAAGAAGACAAGATTGTGTTTGCGCAAAAAACTATAACTACAATTAGTTCCAAAATTTTATACATGTTAAATGTTTTGTTATCTATTCTGTTATCAAACAAACTTTAAATTCTGTCTTCCAACTTGTTCCTCTCAACATCAACATTTTTAAAAATTTGCTTTATTTGTATGTGTTTTTTCCCCCATTTTATTTATTTTTTAAGAGGAGTCTCAGCTGTTTGGGACCTGAGGTTGATTTGCTTTGAGGCTTCGTAGTGCTCTTCTCGCAGCTGCAGATTTGGCAATCCTGTAGCTTCTGCCAACACCTTTAAACTTTCCCTTTCCTACAACTTCCACTGTTACTCTGACCTTTCCATCGTAAGTTCTTTCTGCAGGACTGCAAAAATATACACAAGAATTACTTACTGCCTAGGCAGGTTAATGTGAAATAAGAGACCTACATTCACTTTTCTACAGAAGTACAGTTTGAACAGAAATCAATACTTTTCTCAGAAAGTTATGCACAATGATCATACTAGCTGCTTAGTGCAAAAGAAATTACAAGTAATTAATAACATTTATATATTCTCAGTAGTTTATGAAGCACAGCTTAAAAAAATTTTATGGCAGCATGCACCAAAAAAATGTATTCTTACCTAAATTTGGCTGTCTCTGGCTCCATCTCCAGCAGCTCTCGCACTGGGGAACGGGGCACATTAGCAGAAAATTTTTCTATTTAAAAAAAAAAAGTTAAAAAAATTAGCTTTGCTCCCTTCATAGACCACGGTACTTAATTATTAATTTTTTTCAGAAAGCTGACAATACCTATTAATGGCCTCATCATTGGATAGTACACTTGCCAAACCATTTCCAAAGACATTCCACTATCCATATAAATGGCACCAGCAAGGGACTCAAATATATCCCCCATGGCCTTTGGTACTTCAATGTCTTCCTCTTTTTCTTCATCTTCTTCAGATCTTCTGAGCTGTTTGCAATTAACAAAAGCCGAGGGGAGGGAGGGAGGAAGGGAGGGAGAGAGAAGGGGAGGAGAAAAGAGAGAAACAATTGCTTCTTTTAAAATAAAACAAAGAACTTCAGAAACGTACTCTCTTACATCCTATCCTGAGCTGCTTCCTTTAAGTTCTTCATTGACAACTTTCCACACTGAAATTTTTCTTTTATTCCCCAATGAAGCCAAGTTGCTGGATGTATAGTTTTTCAAATGTGAAAAAAAATCCCAAACACTGTTGCATACACAGACCTTATATGCTTTGTGAATTCCTCCTGTAATAATTCTGTAGGATTTCACCATGGGTCTGTTTTTTCCAATAAGAAACAGACTTGCCTCTATCAGTTAACAGTAGAAAGCTACTCATAACAAAGGAATAGTTCATACATTAAACAACTAGAAGGAGACTGTAAAATCTCTAAATCCAATCTCTGGATTAAAGTCGGCTGTACCTGTCCTTACCTCATTTACCCCAGAAGATAAGCATGAAACAAATCTTACTAAAATAAGACATTAATAACTGACAACCAGCACCATCAGACTGAACTAACAGGCACATTTAGGTATTTTTTAAATGTAGCAGTCAGTGTTTTCTTCTGTGCTACCAATTTTAGACAATAGTCTATTTTCATTATTAAAGCTAAACTTTCAGTATATGTCTTAATGGTCTTGAGTTATTCTAAGCCTTTACTAAAAACACCTCAAATACATACAATATACATTTACCTAAGTCCAAACAAAGTAACCTAAATAAAGTTTTTGGCCATTACTCTCCTCTGCCTGAAGAGAATATAATTTTCTGTCGGTCTTTCCCCCAGCAGCTACCCTCTCACTCCATGTGGCTCTTATTTGGGGTTTTATACCCAATTCAGTCCTCTTAAGAGTCACCATACTACTTCATAAACTAGTCCCACCCAGTATTTCTACCTGAAATAAATCAAACAAGAAGTCAGACCTGATATGTACACACTCCAAACAGAAATTTTGATATTAAAAAACAAATCCGGCTGTTTTGAATAGCATATTTCATACCAAGTGCAATCTGAAGCACTTTTGAGTTATACTGAAATAACAGAAGGAGAGAGAAACTAAGAGCTCTAAGGCAAGGGACAACAGATGTTTCAGGAGTGAGATTTGAAAAAAAGAAAAGCAGATGACGTGGAGACACATGGAAACCAGTCTAGCTGGCATGAACTGCAGAAACAAAGACTCTTGCATTAACTCTGATGAAATAAGAGTTTCAGTAATTCAGTGCCAGACCAAGATAGGGAGCAGGCTTAGGGAGAGTGAAACAAGAATTTTATTTGAAACAGCTATCGCACAATTTGGTTGCAACTTTGTGGAATTTTCTAGGCAAAACTTTTGCATACTAGCAAAAAAATGAACAAAGCTAAAATTCTCTACTATGGGCTCTTAAAGTAAGTTTTTAGCATTACCAAGACAGAGTTTGATCCTCTGATGTAAATTGATTTATATTATCTAAATTTCAGTTACAAATTTCTTAGTCAATGTTTATTTAATCTTCCCATAAAACATATAGATTTCACTCTGCAATGGAGTGCAAGGGCTGTCAACACATATATGTAACTGAAGTACTTTGACTCCCAAGCTTTTAAATTGTTTATCAGAAAGAAGAAATTACTAAAGATAATGTGTTTGTTTAGTGTTGGAGTATTCTCAGAATATTTTCTAAGAGACTGGTCACAGTTTTTCAGAAGAGAAACTATCAGAGATATTGACTGGATAACACTTTTAAAGAAAGGATAATGAGAAAGTCCATCTCTTCCAGGACCCTGATTAGGATTTGACTCCCAAGGCCCTTGCCCTCATACATTTTCTGAACAGCTTATCTAAATGAGTTAGTTTTAGTCCATTCTCCAGCAAACAGATGTTCATTATCATTAGCTTTCCTGTATAGCATAGATGTGATCTATGTTTGCAGGTCTTCAGTTAAACTATTGTTCAAGTAGCTTATTTGAAAGATGTGTATAATGTTTCCCCAGCTAGGAGATATCAAGCCTATAGGAGCATGTCAAATACACCTGAGTGCAGTGCAATGACACCTGCTCCAGCAGAAAACATCAGAAGAAAACCAGTGGAAATCTCTGTCAGTATGCTACATTAAATAATTCCAGCATAGTGCCAAGGCAGCACTGCTCATGATGTTCCATGGATATCCTATCCTGAGTCAGCATTATGTGACTTGCATCACACTAATAAATCCAGTGACATGATTCAAATCAGATACCGAACAGTTCTTCTACTTCCACTAACCTCAGAATCCATTCCTTGCATTTCATTCTTTTCCATTTGAAACTGCACAAAGTCATCAATAACATGAAACAGTTCAGGAGAGACAGCTTTGAAGTACTTATGGTAGTCGTACTTTACAGCTAATGATGCAAAAATGGTATTATTGACTAGAGCAGATCGTAGGTCAGTAAGAACTCCTGGAGAGTGTTGCCGTGGGTCTTCATAAAGGTGCTTGGTTATGAGGTAGTCCAAAATTGCATCTCCCAGGAATTCTAAGCGCTGGTAACAATCTTAAAGCGTTGGAAATAAAAGAATGTACAACACCACAATTAAGTTTAACACACACATTCTTTCCAGGCCTTTCTGGATAAGAGGTTTGGTACACTGCCATGTAAATTCCACAAACTAATCAATGCTCAGAGAAGACAATCTGTTTTTTAAAACAGGTATCTCTATGTTTAGAAAGATTGTTATAGAATTATTTAAAAAAAATAAATCAGAAAACTCAGAAGTTATATCTAATAATAAAGCCACTTTTGAACCAGATGTTAATTTGTCAGGCTAGCAAAACAGTTGTGTTTATAATCAATTAAATCTTTTACTTGAGATCTTCACATTGTACTGAGAAATATCAAAAAAGTAAAATCAAGAGATTCCACCAGCAGGCTGGTCTGAAAACAGTAATAATTGCCGCTCCAAAAAAAGTTAAAGAAGTCATTGTATTAAAAGCAGAGGGAACGCACAATCTGCCTTTTTTCATCTAATTTGCCACATATTTAGATTTCTCAAAAAGCATTGAGCAAAGATTCACATTCAGAACGGGTCTTTTGAACTGGAAACTAAAATTGCCAAGCCTCTGCTGTTTGGAAAACTGACAGGGGACACAGTAATAGAGAGCTACAGAGGTCTATTTTTAGAATATAAACATAGGCACAAAACCCTCTTGAAAGCTAACAGGGGTAGGTGGGTAGACAAGGAAGACAAAATTACTACAAAAGCAACATGAGAGTGAAACACCTAGTACTAAGTTGCTTTTATAGCAACTGCTCCTAAGATGCTGCCAGATCTCAACTGCTACCTACTCCTTAAGAGAAAAAGTTACAGGTAACAGCAAATCACAGTAGTCTTACTTGGTAAATAGAAACAGAATCAAAAAAATTTCTGCTACCAACAACATAATTTTATCTTGACACTATGCCCCAACATTTCTGGTTTTTAGTATAGATATAGAAAGGAATTATCTACCTTCTATGTGTTTTATGAAATATTTGTAAAAAAAAAATAGATATCTATGTGGGTAGTTTTTTTGCATTTTGCATAGATATTACCTAGAATGCAAAACCAAAGGAGCGTTTCAGTATTTTGTCAGAATTGTTTCTCCATGTACTAATTTTTCAAAATGACTTATTTCTTCAATTAAAGCAGAGCTTTCTTTCTCCTTGGAATAAAGAACCGATTCACTATGGGGAAAAATTCAGACTGCTGCCTGCACAGAAATTTGCCATTCACTTCAAATAGGATTGGAATTTTACCATGGTTTGTTTTCAATTGCATATTATCATAGGAAAATATTTAAACTTTTAGAATGAACCAATACTAAATTAATTAGTATAAGCAAAACTAATCCAAAAAGATTACAGAAATACAAATTCCTAGTGCTGTAAAATTTTTTATGAGAACTTGCACAGAAACATTAAGCAGTTAACTTGAAATTAATATTTAGTCTGAGTTAGTCATTGCTTCAAACTTTGACTTTAAATATTTACTCGAGAAAATGCCTAGACTTAAATTAAGTCTTCCAATTCACAACTTCAAACAGAAGTCTCCATATTTTGCTATACTATATATTCAGCTACTAAAAGTTGTATAGTCTACTTCTAATCTTCAGAAGTACGGTCAAAGGGTAATATTCTTAGGATTAAATCATGGGACAAATTTGCTAAATATATTTTAGAGGACTAGATGATCTCCAGAGGTCCCTTCCAAACTCATATGATTCTATGATTTGCAAAGCCTAATAGCTACTTCTAGGACTACACTGCAATCTACACTGCAATTTTCCAGAGTTCTAACAAGAACTTATTTATTCCTTACTATTAGATCCTCATGAGGATCTAGTCTCAGTCATGTACAACTACTGATAAATCAGAGATGAAAATTGCTGCTCTTTCCCAAAACTTGGTTAGACTTAGTAAATCTTGTATTTGTATCAAGTCAAAATATGAGTAATCATTGAGATACAGCTTCAACAAGTATCCTCCTCTAGATAAGGGGCAAGATATTATTTTCTAAGATTTTGTATTCAGAGACTATTTACTTCTTAAAGTAACAAGTGATGTCTAAAAAAAGACCACTACACAACATAAACTGCTTCTCCTGCATTTACAATACATTTTTAAGACGACTTACCAGTAATGGTATTATAATGGTATGAGGCATGAGTAAATGCCTGAAGAAGATACGCCTTGTTCTTAAAACTGTAGTTTATTTTCTTCTCAAAGTTTTCAAAACCAGAAATAAGGTGATTTAGGGTTTTTTCAGCATCTGGGTGATCAAACATACACCTCGGTGGAATCTTCAAACAGCCATACTCCAGGTCTTTATACAGAGAAGGCTCTGAATTAGCTACAGAAGCAGAAACAGAGTTTGGTGAAAGATTCTTCTGTTCACTGTTACGATTCTCTCTGGTAGCACACAAAGTGCCTTCCCAATCAGTCTTTTTAATTACAGGGAGCACCTTCAGCCCCAATGAACACAGGAAAAGCTGAGCAGCTCTTTCACCACAGCTGGTCAGATAGCAGCCTAAGAGGGCTTCCACACAGTCTGCAATGCTTTTGTCAGCAATACACTGCTCTGTATGCAAGTCATAGGAGATAGACTGCTTTCCTGCATCAACACCACAGTTTTCTTCTGATGGATTCCAGAAGCCCACTACAAAATCATCCTCTTCAACAGCCTTGCTAGGATCCAGATAGCACATGGCATCCCAAGAGCTATAGTCAAAATCATCAAAATCCGATGAAAACTGAACATTACCCAGGGATGACTTTTTGGGTGCTTTCCATTCATAGTTTGAATCAGTGGTTGAAAAGTGAGAGAGAGAAATTTTCTTCACAAAAGCCCCTGATCCCATTAACATATTATCAATGAATTTGATATGCTCCTGATCATACTCCAGAAAATCATCTTCGAAGTCTGTTTCTTCCTTGGGTAACCTCCACATTAGGTCTTCATCCTCTTCATCATCATCATAAACATCAAGTTTACCATTAGCCAACAAATTCTCCTTTGTCTATAAAAGAACAAAAATACATGGTATTGAAAAGGGAAATTAGAAACTTTTATTCCAGAACTGTCAGAAAAGTTTTGAGTCGTGTTTGCTAATAATAAGATTGATTTTTTTAACTAATATTCCTAATTACGTTGTCTGATCAGATGCACAATACAATGCAATTAACACTAGCATTCTAAGACTAGAATAATTCTCCTGGAATACAAAACTTTTATTACTAACCTACAATAGTGTCTGTTCCACATACAACACATGCTGCATTTCACAGGAACTGGAGGAACCCATGCTTATACTTGAATGTGACGCACATACAACTAATTTTAAAACCACTAAACATCACATACTTGCACACCAAAGTAAACAAAAGAAAGAATTTTAAATTAACAAATTTAGAGAAGTACAAGAAATGGTTTTGCATGCATACTTCTCTCTAGTTTTTAAGTAGGGCTATTACAAGTGTTAAATCATTGTATTTAGAAGATTCTTTCTACATACTCCTTTTGAAAATAATAAGGAGCTTGCAGGGTTTACTCTAGTCATAATCATGATAACCTCAGTTATGGGACACACAGATGACACATTCAATGAAACAACTAAAGAACTTTACTCTAGTCTTCCAATAATTATCACTTTAAGCAGCAAAATACATTTATGTACACTTTCAAACACAGCTGCAAATTAATTCAGTCTACTTGGCAAACTAGTAGAAATTAAATTTAGTGAATCAGTGTAGGTGATTTTTTTTATATAAGAGATCAAAACCAAGAGTTTCATATGAGTTAGTTGGCAAGAAGCTAATGCTTATGTGGGTGACAGTCTTGACTGCACGCCTTTGGGATTCAGTAAGTGATCTTACAGATTAGATGTTAGATATAGCCAATTTTTATTTCTGTAAGAATTAACTTGTACTGTGGTTCTTAATTTTAACAAATATGAAATCTCTCTAGTCTGTCATACATTTAATATTACCAGAATTTCAATATAGCAGGTCTAAAAATTGAAAAGCAGAGAAAATGGCACACTTCCGTAACATACATTTTTGTATGTTACTGAATATTAACATTTTTAATATTAACTGAATATTAACATTTACATTAAATCATAAAGTAGGATAATTCAATGCAAAGGCAACTAGTATTAATCCCACCCTTTAATCAATTACACATTTGTTTGAAGTCTTGGTTGTTTCTTTTTCAGGCTACACTTACAGCCTTAACTAATTAAAAGAAAAGTTGAAGTTGTCACCAATTTTCCAATACTTACATACATATCCACAACAGTAAAACTAATGATGTCCCATGTCTTTTTCCTGCTCATATTGAGCAAATTGGTACGGATTGATGTAAATTACAAATTGAACACAGATATGCCCAAGCTACACAATGCTGTACAATTTGCCATGGCCCCAATCCAGGAAAGCACTTAAACATATTAGCTAAATGCACAAGTAGTCTTCCTGAGATCAAAAGGACGATTCACGGGCTCAACCCAGCATCACTGATGTCAGTGGGAATTCTGCCACTGAATTTGATAGGAGCAAGATCAAATTCAAAGTGCTTTTCTGGATTGGGTCCTGAAAGCCAACCCATTTCGAATCAAGTGAAACAGCCTATATCAGCCCTCAATCTACGTATGTCATATTACAGGTCTTGGTCACTTAATCTTGCAAATCTGTGAACCAGATGCTACCACTGGGAACATCTCCCTTTGGGCCAAAGGCACAATTTTATAGAGGTGTGCATGGGTGTCAGCTGTAGGGTGCACTAGGCAGCACCTGAAACCATCTAAGGATCAAACAAATCATGATGCTCCCCATCAGGATGGAGCAGGCTCAGTCAGGTTTACTAATGAGTGGGAGAAAAAGTGGCTAAATAAATTTGTAGTTTAGACGTTTTCCTAAAAGAATTTCTGCTGGTGTAATTACCCATCTTACATACACACAGCGGGGATTTCTGCATCTTTAATTGATCAGAAGCAGCAAAATTTGATTTGAAATAGTTATTTTGGATACTAGTAACAGTATAATGCTCAAAATGAGACTAATTTAACCAGTCTCAACTAGAGCTAATGCTGATTTTTTTCTTGTTACACACCACCTGTGGTATCTGTCACTGAAATAAAAATACACTCTCTGACTGAGACGTGTCTATATGGACGATTCAAAACAGATTTCAGTGTCTGTTTTCACGAAGATTTAACAAATGCTAAAGTTCATTTTTACTACATTTTCATTCACAAGTTTCTTAAAATTAATTTTAATTACAACAGCTACATGAACTACTTTTACATTGTTTGCACGTCACTTTGTGTATAAAAAAAATAGTAAAATTCTAAGTGATGAGGATTAAAAATACATAAAGAAGCCAGGAAGCAATTCTGATAGTTGGTTTTTTTTTCATTGCTAGACAGCATTTCAAAAATAAATCAAAATGAACCCCAGAAGAACGAACCTTTTCTTCAAGAATATCTGATTGATTTTGAATGTTACGGCCACTTTCAAGCTGAAGATAAAAGCAAGTGCTTTTTTCCCATGCTTTTTGGAAACCAGCTACTTGATCAGATGAACAAAAGATCCTTCCCCTAAATAAAGCTTAATAACATACACACCCAAATCAGCATTTGACTGACATACACTTCTTAGTTGTATCACTGCCTGCATTTTGGTCTGAAATTGTGTGTTTTATTCAAAAATAAACAATGACTAACAAAGAGGAAGAGGCCACTGAAAAATTATGGAGAGCTGAAAGCTTTTTAAAAGTAATGATTAGCTCCTGTCCCAAATGTGCCATTTTATTTTTAGAAAGGTATAGCAGTAAGTCTCTTTGAAATGAAGTCTTGGCACAATACAGAACCACAATAATCAGGTTGTTTTATTCTGCAATAAACATTTATTTGCACAGTACATTTACCTAACAGTCCTCTCATGTGCCCTCTGGTGGTTTACAATCTGAGTGTGGTCTTCAGAATTGGGAAAAAGAAGAAAATCCCTTCACCACCTCCCCCTGATCTCCAAGTCCCAAACATTTAAAGATTATGTTACTGACTGCTGTGATCAGCGATATTTCTTATATATGTGCTTCTATTCTTGACATACAATGAGTTTAGTTGGAAAGTAATTTGAAGCATTCCTCATTAGGATTTGTCATTCTGATGTTTTTGGTGATAGACAGGGAGGGTGTATAAGCCAGCACTGAATCGTGGCTGAGAAGTAGCTCTCCATCATACCCAGGGTGTACCTAACAGCAACCAACATTGAACATTTTCTTAAGTCAGTTCTAATCTTCATTCTGCCTCAGCACTATGAAAAAAAAAACAACTCCTTTTCATGTATTCCATAGAGGTGAACTCATTAATTAAAAACTAGACCATCTTCTGCCTATATATATATATTACAGCAAAACCAGTAATGATAATTCAGTTTAAAACTTCCAAGAGAAATTTCAGAAAAACTCCTGAGAGCACACTAACTACAAGCAAAAAAAATTTTTTTTCTTCTCTGCTTTTCCATTAATATATACACTAATTATTGGATGATGTTCAGCAAATTTCCTCACTTTGGGTTCTATTCAGGATCAGGTTTTATCTCATTTTCCATAACTTACATTGAAGTTTTAGGAAGGAAACAAAGACACAGATTTACCTTTTTTTTTTTTTCTCTGAAAACATACCAAAATATCCAGGAATAGGGAGAAGGTAAGAGTGAGAGAATATAGACATGCAAATAATTCCTCAACACAGTTAAATAAAGTCTTACCATTTCATCTTTCTCCCACTTATCAGTGTTGCTCTTGTCCTGGTTTACTATGTAACCAGGAGGAAGCCAATTGACTGGGGGATCAAAAATCGATACCACCATGCGACTAGGTAGTCCTTTCTTTTTTCCAAGGCGATACAAGTTACAGTTGCTGACCTTCAAGAAAAACAGTCTGATAAATCTCTGGACATACACTTACATAAAAAAAGGTTAAAATGCAAAAGGAACAAAACAATTTTACATGTCACGCCCAGACCTTGTATCGTTATGTACTTATCTAGTTCTCAAAAGGGAGTTCAGATTTCTTAAAGTACAAGCAATTCACAGCAAGGTACTAATTCTTTAATATTTTTGTTTGTTTGTTTTAAGGCCAAGGAAATAAGGTGTGACAATTTCAGTTAAAGAAATCTGTTAAATTAAGTTCTCTTTGCAAAATAAAATTGTTGCTATTTTAAAAATAATAGTAAATATAACCTATACAAGTGTCATTAATTACCAATATTAGTAATCAACATTCAGACTAGATTTGGAATGACAAATGCTATGCTATTATGGGTACACTGACCTAAAGCTTGGCAGTAGAAAGTGTTAAAACAGTTCCATATAACAAATCTTATTAAGTCATAATCCAGATGTTATTTTGATAGCCTGCAAAATTTTTAAGTGTTTTACAGGGAAGGAAAAAAAAAGCACGCTCTCATATAAACAAACATACTTCCTTTTCAACTATCAGCTTCTGATCTTTGTTTCTCATTTTAAACACAATTTCCATGTTTCAAGACTTGAAATTTGCACTTGAATATTCCATCTCTTTGTGTATTTGAACTGTGCCATTTATTTGGCCCTTCTTATTATCCTAGATTAAACTACTCAATGATTTCATTCTCTGAGTGATGCATTTTATTAGAGGTAGACAATCAAATCATTAGCATTTAATTTAAGTTATCACAATATGCAGGGAAAAACCCCAAACCAAAACAAACTTTCACATGATTAATTATTCCAGAATTTAAAAACAGCAGCAGTATAACTGAAGGCTCTGCTCATTACTGTTTATGGTTACTTTAGAAATACTTTTCAAAAGAATTTTTAGTTCTGTTCAGTCCTGTCCTTTTGTAGGCTAGTAATCAGCTGGTTTAGATTTCAAAATGAACTGCAGAGAGTTTTAATCAATCACATTTATGGCAACATTAATCCTGTAGACCTTTATTTTTATTCCTAATATGCATGCTACCAAATGTATAATCAGTAAAGCTACGGAATCAGATCAACCTGTTGCCATTCAATCTTCTATTGAATTTTTTATATATATGGCTTGTTACAGCATGCTTTTTATATAATATCATTGGATTATTACTACTTACTTTTTTGCTTCTCATATATGACAGCCGTCCCTCATGAGCATCAGGGTAAGTGCAAAACAAGTATGTAGTGATGGCATGCTTTAAAAACGAATCACCAAGCATTTCTAGCCGCTCCAGATTAAATCCATCACTAGCATTTGAAAGAGTCAAAGCTTGAAGAATGAGACCAGGATTAGGACCGAGAGTTTTTGAGGAGTACCCAGTGGAAGCGTTCTTTTCAGAATCTGCTCTGTCCTTTGAAAGATTAATAGCTTTTGAAGTACTGGTGGTCACTGCCATTTTGGGGCATCCATCTGAGGTAGATCTGTTAGCATTTCCATCAAGGTATTTATTACTCAGTAGAGTACATTCATTGCTGGACTTGGGCTGGTTCTCACTGCTGTATAAATTCTGAATGGGATATGAGGTAGTTGGTTGTACAGGTATTTCCTGCCTGCAGTAATTCAGCTGATTTCCTTGGCAAAAGTCTCTGTTAACTAAATCACAATTGCCATTGGCAAGATTTTTATTATAAGAAACACCATTAATTGCTGCAAGTTCTGCCGAGACATCAATTTGGAGTTTACTGGGTGACTCATTGAGCAATGTTCTGTAACTCACAGACATTTGGTCATGGTTTTCTGCAGAAGAGGTTCTATTAGCACCTTGATGTGCAGCATTTTCAGGGACTACAATTGTGCTGTGCTTACAGTAATTTTCATTCTCTACTAAAGAGGAGTTAGGAATAGAGATGAAGGATTTGCTGTCAATAGACTTTTTCCATCCGAAGTCCAAGTTAGGATATCTGTAAAGATACATGCCGATTTTGTTAACAAAAAATTATCACAAGACAAGAAGACTATAAGCACATACAGGTTTAAAAAAAAAGCCACGTTCTTCTGAGAAGAACAGTGATTGCAGCATCTAACTTCACCAGAAGACTTTTTAACTGTGCTTCACTGAAAACTGACATGAGTTAAAGGGAAGAAGATTTAAATTCAAGCAGTAATGGTTAAGTTTTCACCTAGTTTTCCACTGAAGTCAGATATCATATTAAAAAATTACATGCCTGAAATCTGCAGGAAGTGATTTAACGCCTACACCAGCATCAGTGGCTGTTTGAGCTCTCAGTTCCTCTGCTGTCAAAAGGCAGTGCAGGCGATAAAGTATGCTGGGCAGGCAAACTGCTTTTCTCCACAACGATGCTGGAATAGGATGTATAGCACAGAGCTCTGGAACCAGTATCTGGGGAGAAGAGGGGGGAAGAAAGAATTTTACCTGTAAAGGTAGTCATCTGACCACTGCTAAGACAGAGGCAACTTAAATTAGATACTTCTATTTTACCTGCTTATTCTGCAAGCTTTCCCACTTTGCTTTCCTCTTCTCAGCACTGCTTAGTGGAAGTGCTTTCCCCTTCTGATTCAAATGGCGAGGAGTCAAAAGATTAAGTCTAAAAACCATGTGAAAATACTTTAAAATAAGTACATGATTAATGAAAAGAACTTACTTAGCCTAAGCTTTCTGGAAGTGATGACTTATTATTACTATTCAATGCATTGTGAAGTGACAGCACAGTTACGTCTGGAAAAAAACTGGACTCAAGTTACAGTTACAATGTAAGTTAAGTACCTCAAGAAAAAAAATAATCAGTAATTATTTTAGAAACTACAAGCCCTCAACTTTCTCCTATTAAAACAAAAGGCATTTTATTGTCAAACTCCAAACATCAGACACATATATGACTACTGTTACCTTGAAGATGTGTGGTCCACATCCAGCAGTGGCTGGTTGAGATTGGTCAGGTCAAGATTATACTTTGTTTTATAATATTCAGCAAAAGTTTCATATTCAGGGGAAGGGAATTTACTGAGTGGAGTAAGATCAGTGTATACATCAGCTACATAGAATCGATGAGGCTGATCAAAATTTCTATACCTAAAAAAAAAAAAAAGTAGTATTTTGGCATATGTTACAGCCTTAGGGTAAAGCTTATGCTAAGTTCTTTATGTTCCAATGCGGTCAGTTGATAAACCATTAAACAGCTCACTTGGGGTCTCTGTTTGGAGTGTTTTTTTGTTGTAGAAACCATTTGTTTAGCTAACTGAAATACGGAATGAGAAGTGTGCTATAAGATAAAAAAGAATAAAGTCCATCTATAATCTACAGAGATATTTAAATTAAATGAACGATTTATGTCTTCAATATCTAATACAAAATCAAGTTCTAGACGATGATCTTCATGAGTAATGCTGGAAAGGATAATTTCCAAACACCTAACAAACTTTTTATTTTGGCTTTTTAATGTCTAGTCTCCTATGTGCTACAATCAGTAGAAATGGAGTACTACTACATACAAAGACTGTACTAATTCACATCTAAACTGGCATTTAATCAAGTCATCCTCCAAATAGAGTTAAAATACAAAACCTCAAAAACCTAGTAAATTCACAAACCTTCCAAGGAGAATGCAGTTTTTGTAATACAGGCAGAATATTAGAAAACACTGGATACTATAGTGACAAACATGCACAGGAAAATAATAATATAAAATAAATCACTAAATCAATATTCAGTATTTAGATTTTCATATTAGCTATTTCATACTTTGATCTGCTACAGGTATCATTTTAAACTTCTAATCAAGTCTCTAAATAGACATCTCTAAATAAAATTAACAAAAACTATTAATGAGTACTTTCAGATTTCTTCCTTTTAGCTTTCTTCCAAAGAGAAAAAAAAAATAATCAAGAAAACCACATTCCCAGGCTGTCTGAACTTCTTCACTGAAGAACATTTTAGTCAAAGGAGCTTTCAGGAGATCCTTTTTTCTTATCTTATTCGCAATCATGCCAATTCTGAAGAATTCAATGAGAACTGTACCTATACATAGTTATTGTATTATGCTTCCCCTGAGGAGCTTATAACCAAGCAGGATAGAGAAGAACAACCACATATTTCCAGCATTTTTATGTTGGCTGAAAACAGAAGTACTTGAAATTCTGAGATTTCCTAATGTATGAAACAAGGTAAAAAAACTTTTGGCTTCTCCTAAGCCTGAACATTATCAGATGGCAACCAGTAATTCTTAAAGAGAAGAGCTCAGCCACCTACTCCAGCCCCACCCCCAAACCAAAAAAAAACCCAAAAAACCAAACCAAAACAAAAAAAATACAAGAGGAAAGGGGGCGGTATAATACTGGTATAGTCATTGAAGTCCATCAACTGTGCTAATTCACATCACCTATGAGCTACTTCTATGGCATTAACTCTGATCTCATGAAGTAATGCTTACACACACTGATGGTCCATCACCAGTTCTTTACACTAGCATTTTTACCACAGTAATCATCAGCACAGGTAGGAAGAGATTTTAAGAAAAAAAATATAATTTAACACAGATGAGGCTAAGACAAAGTACTAATATTTTCCTTCTATACATATTCTGCAACTACCTTTGTTTACAATATGGTGAGTACAAGCACAGGCAGTCAATCAATTTTCTTTTTTCATATCATGAAAACATGACATCAGGAAAAATTAAGTCTCTATAAAAACCTACCAATTCTGGAGAACCTTTGCATATCCAGTACATAAAATGACGTAAATTTCACCTCTAAATACCACTCAGCAGAAAGATTTTTACCTGTTGGGTTTTTTTTTCACATTAATTTTTCCATCTACCAGTAGCATACCTTGACTCAGCAGACCTTTGCTGTGAATAAGTGGTAACCAGAGAACCAGATGTCCACTCAATGTTCCAGATTAAAATTGATTTCAGTAGGCCAGGTCTTGATGAAGTTGCAATGTTTTAACAGAATATTACATAAGTTTTATGGTGAACTCTACTATTCCTAATAAAAATGTGATGTGTCTTGGCAGGCATTTAACTCTTAAATCCTATGATGTAAGATTAACTATTGACTAAATATTTTTCAATTATTTGAGATACCACCAGATACCTTCAGAATAATAGCGTACATTTTTTACAAGCAGTTCTGTTGCAGATACTAATATCCCTTTACTACCAATGTTTGTATGAATACAATAGGTACATACTTAAAATACGTATGTAGCACTCACCGTGGAATGATAACCGCATCCTGGTAATCTTCTAACTTGAAAATAAAAGGCATTTCTTTTGTATATTGTGTACTGGGAATGCCTGTACGTGCCTCAGATTTCTCAATGTCTTCCATAAACTTAAAGTCAATGTCCAAAGTGCTGGAGTCATCAACTTAAAAAGGAAAATGCATAACTCAGTTATTCAGGAGGGAGTTTTCCAGGTTGAATTTTTCTGGGAAATGGTAAATTACAAAGTTGTTGTTGTTTGGTTTTTTTTAATTCTATACACATACTTGATTATTTCCAAAAAGTTTAAAAGGAGACATATGCAATTTTAGTCCCTTATGGAGTCAGCTGAAACTTACTATAAATTGACTCACATCACCAACTTAAAACTAATTTGGAATTGTGAAGCGGTAATAAAAATATAACTGACAAATTGTCATACTACCACATATGGTATTATTTCTACAGCTAACACCTGAAATAAACATTAACAAACATGTTGCTAAAGGGATTCAAATTGAATATTTAAAAAACAAGAGGTCTATTCTTACCAACATTAAGAGGTAGAACGCAATAGGCTGAATCAGCTTCTGTGGGTTTGAACTCTAGTGCAGGTTTCTCAAGACGAAGAATATGTGAAAAAATGTACTGGTGGAGTCGCGTTATCAGCTCAAGCATTTGTAGAGACAGAGTAAAACCAGATTTCTTAAGCTCAATAGATATTGTAACCTCTCCAGAGCGAGTATACACAGGAAAGTGAGGAATCTAAATAAGAAAAAAACAAGAGAAATTAAGAGAGAAAATCCAGAGCAGGATTCCTCTACAGAGTACTGGTTGTGTAGTTCAGATGCTGCGGTACCGCTTGCCTGACCCCACACACGCTGGATCAGAATTTTGACCTTTAGTGACCTTCAACTATAGATGAGATTTTGTCATAAAAAATGGGGGTTTTGTTGTTTTTTTAATAGCTATTCTTGTGTTTTACAGCTCTTCTCTGTACATAAGATCAAATAAAAATTGAAGTCTTCTTGCCATTACGGAGGAAGAAATGTGAAACACAGCAATATTGCTGAAATGTTTTCTTCTACAGACAACAGAAAACATAATTCAAAAAACCTTCCTCAGCCGAGTCTCATCCACAGAAAATGTCTATCAAAATTTTTCCTATGGAACAGGATTTCAATTAACATGGCCTACTTTTTCTGCTGCTGCAGACTAGGAACGCTGAGAGGAATTGCTACTGTAGCTTTCATATATATAAGGTATAGCAAGGCATCTCTGTAGCTGAAACACCACTCCTATCATGCCTCATACAAAAAAGGAGAAAGGTTTTGAATTTGTCACTGCAAAACAATAGAACAAACCAGCAAAAACAGAACAAATTGTTCCATCACTAAAGAAAGAAAATGAAGTGGTAACTGGGCTAGATGGATATTATTGCTTATTTTCTGAAGGTTACGCCATACAAGCAGCACTTATGGTGGCTTCCAACTCTTCAGTCTGGGGGTGGGCAATAAGTCGAAAATGTCAGGTTGTAAGCCATGTAGAATAAGGAAAGGAGCTAGATTCATTACCTGAGGTATAGGTTTGGCTGTCAATATGCCAAAACATCTTGTCGTATCCTCAGGAGGATATAGCTTTCGTCTCCTGAAGTTGAGCTCATCGGGTAGAGGAGTAGTTAACACCATTCCTATTACATACAAGTAACAGGGCTGATCAGGTTTGGGATAACTATCCCTCAAACATTCTGGAATCTAAAATAAAAAAAAGTTGACATGATAAAAATCAGTAAAATTCACCTAAAGACTACTCTTTGAACA
The DNA here is from genome assembly GCA_026413425.1 of Tringa solitaria. Taxonomy (NCBI): domain Eukaryota; kingdom Metazoa; phylum Chordata; class Aves; order Charadriiformes; family Scolopacidae; genus Tringa; species Tringa solitaria. The sequence goes on from JAOXJM010000041.1 coordinate 7,136,917, forward strand.
AGCCTTCATATGTTTATTTGTAATGGCATTGCAAAAAATGAGGAATAAAAAAAAAATTAATTTGGACTTAAGTAATTGTTTCTTTATTAAGCCAAAACATTTGGTCAGCAGTCTGGCCCAGCCGCCATGAGATCTGCCCAAACAGTTCTTACTAGCCAAGAGGCAACTTCCATTATACCCCTAAAACTTCCTCCATATCCACCTTGTGTTAGAAATGCAAGTCTAACTGTAAAACACAGACCACCTTTCACCATAAATACAACTAAAGTTTTTATGCCAATTTCCATATTTAGTCAGTAACTCTGGAGCACACTTTATATCCAGGGTTTTTGGACCTTAACAGTATAAATAAATTAAAAAAAAAAAGGAAAGAGAAACAAAAATGGGCGCACACAGGAAAAAAAACTACATCCCAGTAATTCAATTTTCATGTAAGCTTGGCCAAATTTACAGCTTAATCAAGACAGATTTTTTTCCCCAGCAGAACTGTTTAGAAGTATCAAAAATTGTTCTTCATATAGTTAGGGCAAACACACATACAAAATCAGATACACTGCCCCTTTGCCCAGGTGCTACACTATAGGAGTTTCCTAATAACAATTCTAGCTTGCAGATGTGAATGCTCACAACAGCCACAAGCACTTTAAACTCTGCTGCTTGTATTTGTTATAGACCTTAAGAAACGATGAGCTATGTCTGATAGGAGTTCATGACTTTGTAGGTCTCAAAAATGATCCTCCTGTTTATCTAAAACTAAATTGCAATACATGTAGTCCTGGATTTTAAAGTTATACTGTGGCAAAACTATGGTCTTGGCTTAATGGAAAATTACTCATAAGTTTAATAACCATATTAAGCCCAAGAGAATCTTGTAGACCTTAAACATTTGCCAAAGCTTCTTTTCCAGATGTGAAAAGCTGGGACAAAAGCAAGAGAAAGTATTCTTGGATTCTGCATTAAAAAAAGTAACCAAGAAAGAATGATGCATCACTTGACAAATCAACTCCTCTGAATGAGAGATATGGAGCTTATGGGTCAGCCCTATTCCAAAAATCCCTAGTGAGGTAAGGGGACCGAGAAAGGCACTTGTAACAAGAAGCACCAATAAACACTGTGCAAAGATTCAAACTGTTTGTGAAGTATTGCAAGAGAAAGGTTTTCTCAACTGTTGTTCCCTCTGTAATATACCCCGTGATGCTACGTTATCCTTTCCTGAGCTGTCCTAATAACCAATTATTTTAACTACTAATAAAACTGGGGCACATGGAGAATGCCAAGAATAGAATTACTTAAGGGCTTTATAGAAAGTGCACATTCTTTGAACTACTGGCATGCTTTTGAAGCATATGGTTGCATAAGCTCATTCAGGTAATGAGTTTCCATACAGTTAAAACTGCAAAATATTTCCACTGTAAATGCAAGATTTGGTGTAAGAGATTGTTATCAGATAAGATTAAGATTTGGCAATTTTGTTTTCTAATCACTACATCAAACATTTAATTGGATATGTGAGCAGCAGTGAGTGACACTAACAGCTTTAGGATAGCACTGTCTTCGTTTTGTAGAGCCTGGCCTTCCTGGAACATTGGTTTCTTCTTCATCATGTAAATCAAGCTCCTCTTCATATTTAACCGTTTCTTTCCCAACTGGCATCAAATGATCATCCAGTTCACCTGAATGTTACAGAAGAATACAAAGAAATAACATTAGGAACAATCAAATCTTGGTTCATTCAGCTACTATAAAATACACTTCCTACTGCACAGCTCCAAAAGTGTAACTCTGGGGAAAGAGTGATAAAAATTGAACTTTTTTGCAAACACCTCTGAAATTTTAATTAAAAAAATTCAATTCTGTAATGAAAATATCAAAGAAAAAGAAACTTTTTTGCCCATAAAAGCCAACCAGTGACTGAAATACTCATTTGAAAATCACTCACATGGAGTTATGCCAAGAAAGAGGAAACGGTTATAGTTTTGTATCATTCTAAAAAGGGGATTACTACTCAACAGTAGTGTGTACCCTCAACACTGAGTTGAGTCATCATGGCATCACTCCTGGATACATTTATTGGTATGAATTCAGTGATCAAAAAGTTTAATTCAGACAGAAGAGAAAAAAAAAATAGAAACGCCAGACCAACAATCTTTTTTGCTTAAAAGATACATAAATACTTCTGTACTTCATCAAAGCACCCATAACATGGAATTCTCTTTAAAACATTCTACAATAAAGAATATGCTCCATTATACTTACTAGAGACAAGAGAGCTGAAATAACCCTGCAATGACCTATTTTTGGAACATGACTTATGATACAGTAGAGCATATAATAAATTTAGGGCTGCGTATTTTATATTTTATTTAGTTACAATTTACTTGGAAAAAAACAAGTTATTTTTTGGCTGCAGGATGTAATCCCTGACCTATAAGCAAAGTCTTGTAGAGAACAAGACTCTTTTCCCCTTTATTAAGTGTATTCAATGTCAAAATCTGTGTGTCTTGTATTAATATTGCATTTGCTGGTTAAGTCAAAATATGTTAAATAACAAGATTCCCCTGGAAAATCTAACTTGAGCTTAAAAGACGTACGCTAAATTAGTAATTACATGACCATATCACAAAAGGAAGGCAAGAGAAGGGAAGCTATAGTAGATGGCTAGAGCAGAAATGCATGTATATGCATGATATCTCTACCATCTTAAATTTCTCAATTATAAAATATTCTTTAGCGAAGAAGTGTTGCTTTTCCAGTTCTTACCAATTTTGTGCAGTTTTTCACAGCAAATAAGAGCTACAACTCTCTCAGCCAGTCTTGCACAACTCATTGGAGGACCCTATAAACATTAAAATACTTCTTAAAAACTTTGGTTAATTAGCACATTACTCATTATACATTGTACAGTTAGTTTAATTAACACAAACATTAGGTAAGCAAAACTCTGCAAAATATTACATTGATGACAGTTTTGTGCAGATATTCAGGCTTATGTTGTTTTTTCACAGAAGCTAAAATTACAAGTTTTTGAACTCAACTTACTATTGATCAAAACTAATAAAAGATGTTTTCCTACAACTGATATATATTTAAGTGTGTGAAAAAACAAGGCACTGGGAAGAACATATAAATATTTTTGCCTTTGGAATAAACAGTAACAGCTGGCAAACAGATTATAACAGATACAAACAGGGATCTAAATACAGTTACAGAGCACAGTAAAGGAAAAGAAAAATCATGTCTTTTTTATTACAATAACGAAACAAGCTAATTCTAGAAAAGGCACACACACAGAGCTATGCCAACATATTTACTTATTTCTATGCTTTTCCTTCCCCAAATACCTACAACAATTGAAGCTCGAAGAGGTGAGTTGATTGGCAGGTAGAGAGTAGAGTAAAACGTATGATCAGGTAGTTCTCGGGTTTTACACTTGGGAGCTAGGTGTGTAAATGGATCACTTGGTAATCTAGCGCAGTACCTAAGTTGACAAAACATTTTACAAATAATCAAAACCTGCAAATTGAAACCTAAAGACATTTCAATGGAATCCTGCCTTACTGGTGTAAACACTACAAAAGGTGACCTCAGGCCATACTGAGCACTGCAAGGGTACACTGCTGACTGATGTTCAACTAACTGTTGAGCAGGAGACCTCAAGTCCTTTACTACAAAGCTGCTCTCTAGAAAGGTGGTTCCAAGGTTGCAATGATGCACAGGACTATTCCATCCCAGGCACCAGAGTTTGCATTTGCCTTTGTTTAATCTCCAACGTTTACTGTTGGCCTATTCCTCCTATTTGTCATGGTTCCCCTCTGAATGGGTAGCCTTACCTCCACTGCACTTATTTCCCCCCCTCACAACTTGGTGTCAAATGCAAACATGCTGATGTTAAATTGTATTATACCTCTTAATGGCTCACAAGGAATGCCAAATGCAAGCAGCTGCCTTTGAATCACCTACCATTACACCCTTTGAATATGACTGGTTTGCCAAGTTTTATTTACCAGGCAGTCCACTGAAATGCTCTGCATCTCATGCATTTGGCCACTAAGGTACTATGGCAATTGCACTGAAAGATTTACTTAAGTAAATGACATTCACTGCTTTTCTCCCATTTCAGAGTCAAGCAAGCATTTTGTCACAGGAGACAAGGCTGGTCAGGCAGAAACTGCCCTTGATAAAACTCCTGCTGCCTGTTGCCAACCACTTTTTCCTTTACGTGCCTGCAAACAGCCGCCATGAAGACTTGGTGCAAAATATTCTGTATGGCTAAGGTAACATTGACAGGTCTGTAGCTCCTTGGAAATTCTTCCTTGCCTTTTTTGAAGTGCCATAACATTTACCTCTTCCAGCCACTGGGGACCTCCTCCAATTGCCATGGCCTGACAAAGATGATATTGGCTTGGAAGCAATATATGTAATAAAGCTTGTATTATGTTCAGCTTGCTTACTATGCTGTTGTGTTTTTTTAAACATGACAACAGATTGCTATTACAAATATGTATATTAGAAGTGGAAGATTTTACTACAGTTTTAACAAGACAATTTTTTTTTTAAGCTAGCTTGCCAAGAGCAAAAAAAAAAATAATCTTGCTACCCATTTGGAAAAGGAATGTTTTCAGGGCAGCTTTTAATTAAACAGGAATCAATATCACTAGATTTATTATCAGAGCTAGAACCTCTGTAGCACAAAAAGACAAAAAACCAAACTATCCTTTCAAAATGCTGTGTTCACTTTCTTTAGCAGGGGAAGATCCTACAAGATTCTTAAGAGGAAACTCGTACAATGCTCCAGCCTATGCTTCCATGTTGCGAGACAGACTAAGCAACTTTTTATTTAAAGACAAGTAAAAAGTGAACGCGCCTCTTACCTATTTATGTGTCCAATAGCAGTGTTAATAGTAACTCTTGGACTGTTCTCATCTGGCCTCAACACATAGGGCGGAAATATATCATCATCATCAACAATGGGTTCAGTTTCAGTTTCATTGGCATCGACAGATTTTGAGCATTTGTTTCTCAGGATCTTAACATTTCAAGAATAGAGTATAATGAGAGATTTTTCCTTTAAAATACTGTGATAAATTTAATAAAAACAGGCACATTCCTTTGACCTCATACCTTCTCAATTGCTTTGTATGTCTTAAGATCTTCTTCAAAACTTTTGATTTTGTCTGTATCTGCTAACATGATATAATTGGAAATTGGTGCTCTAGCTCTTCCTTTTGACTGCACATAGGAACGGTATTCTGTGGGCAAATCAAAACGCACCACCAAGTTGCATTTTGGTATGTCAACACCCTCTTCTACAATACTAGTAGCAATAAGTAGGTTGGTCTCGTGTGCACGAAATTTTCTAAGAACCTGCAAAAAAAACGAAGACAAATTTGAGAGATTAGTCTGAGACCCGTTTCCATCATCAGATTCATCAAAAGCCAATGAAAACAAGGAGAGCGGATCAGACACTCCAAAAATTGTCTACATATGCAGATATAAAACTATTACAAAAAGTTATTTCAGAAACACAGCAAGCCTATTTATCAGAACAGGCAGACTTCTAGGAATCAAATCTGGTATGTGGAATTACCCAAGTCTGGCAAACTACTACAGCCAGGTGAGGGGGAGGAATAAATGTGTTTGCTTTCAAAATACTTCACATGCTTTAAGCGGGGTCAAAGTCATAATTTTACATTTTTATTATTTAATGATTTACCAAATTCATTAGCAAAGATAAATATTAAAACCAGCTTAACTGTTGAAAGTGTCAGAAACCTGGACTTTCTTTACAGTATTACTGTACTACTACTAACCCGAAGCAGAAAATTCAGATCACTGATGATCTGACGAAACACAGACATGATTTTACATTTTTCTGTTTGTGTAAGGTGACATAGTAACGCCTCTAAACATGGGGGTTTGTTTTGGTTTTTTTTGGTTTTGTTTGGTTTGTGTTTTTTTTAAATGAAGAACATCTGTATCTCCAATAAGCATGCATATTAAAATCAAGGGTGTTCCCTGAACTTCCAATGACTGTGCCCAGACTCTGCCTGTTGATTTGTTTTGGTTTTGAAGACACATACACACCCACCCCCAAAGAAAGAAACCAAAAGGGTCTCAAGGTACTGCTAGTTTCAATTATTTTTCTTGAAGTTACCTCTTCCTGTTTTCTGAACTCTACTTCCATCTGCTTGTTACGAGGCTGGTTCTTGCCAATGCCATGTCCAGTTATAAAATTGCTACTGATGTAAGCCAGTTCTGGATCTTGTTTACCAGCTTCTTTTATCAACCTAAAAATATTACATGTGTTTTTTAGAAGTCACAAAACCCAGAAAATGGATACAATCTTTTGTTTGCAAGACTTACATTAAAAGAAGAAACGGAAGGATGACAATTAAGCCATGCTAACATATAAAACTGACCTTAGCTTTCTCTAAAAACACTAGTTTTAGTGAAAACCTCAGTAAGGAAAATAAGACTGACTGCATACACACACAGCATGTGTGTGCATGCATCACATGCATTTCAGACCTATCATAGTAAAACCAGATGTTTTTAAACCAATCTATTGCTCTAAGGCTCCCTGTTGTCAAGGCACTCTACTCATGACCGGTTTAGTTAATCTCATTTTCTGTAGATGGTGACCAATTCTAGCAGAAAAACCTGTAATGCTCCCTCAAAGTATATTTCCCCAACATAAGGTGTTCATTTTTAGGTTAAAACATAGATTCTTATTCTCTTTAATATTAAAATACATATTCTGTTCAGCTATACTCATGACAAAATGTTTGACCACTGAGATGTTACTACTTTTGAAATTAACCCAAATGTATCTACAATCAGAAGATTTAATCCAGTTCTTCAAAAAGGAAGACTGAATGGGGAGGTAAGATCGCCCATGCTCTCAGTTTATTCCCATACATCCTTCTTTATGTTAAAGAAGCAGGAAAGACTGGCTTTTGCACCGTTTTGATTTCACAGACAAGGCAGAAATTTTCTCATATAAATAATTCACAGTAATTGAAACCTTTCCCAATTACATCTCCAGCAGATCTGCCTCAGATATAAGATGGGTGCTCTGCCAGTCCCCAGCTACATGCCCACCACCCATCCAGCAAGCTGCTGCCAAACCAGATGGAAAATGGCAAAGTTCTTCCTGGCCTTTCCACCCTTTCTACCCTTGGGTCATTACTGAACTCTCCCCTTAACCTGGTTGCTGTTTTAAACAAGATTTACAGGAACACCTTGAAGAGTTTGTTCCTTTGCAATCTGTTAAAACTAGCATGGACAGGGAGCATAGGCAAGAGAATGTGAAATTGGCAAATCGCTTACTATCCTTACAGAAATGTACTAGAAGGACCCTCCTGTTCTAAAATGTATGTGATTCATTAGTTCAAGGTCAAAGAGATCCACATTTCTGTATGCAGGCTAGGGTCCCAAGAAAGGAAGTATGGAAACACAGGAAGACAAGTGTGAGTTAATAACTAGACAAAAAACCTAATTATTTTTCACATATATTTCTCTTTCCACATGACATTTCTGTCAAGTCATATAACTTCAGTTTGAGTGCCTACCAACCATCCCCAACATTCCTACTGTATCTCACATATCATAGAATGGACAATTAAAACCATCTAAATCTAAGTGCACATCTTTGGCAAGTCCTTGAGAAACATTCAAGACTTCAACCTTGTGGTTAAAAAATTATTAGTAGTGTTAGGTAACAGGTGGTATTTTTCAAATAGATATGAAAACTTCTGCTTTCAGACCCCCCTTTAAGGGAGCTGTGAGGCACCACAATGAAAATGGAAGAAAACTAGGCTTCAGAAAATGTTTTATTTTCTGAAAACAAGCTTATAGGCACCAGAACTCAACTATACACACCAAATGAAACACTGAGTCACTTCATCAGTTGCGTACAATAATAATTAAAGAATAACTTGAGTTTGTGTTTTGTTTTTCCCTTTTTTTCCCCCCAATTTGTAGTATTTACAGTATGCGCAGTGGCTGGTGCTAAAGATCTCTAAGAAGATACACTCCAATTACTGCTTCCAGAAAATACAACGGATGCCATGAACTTTGCACTTCCTCAGTCATCATGGACTTCATAAAACGGGACTCTAGGCTCTAAATAAATAATATTTATTATGGCAGTAAGTTATACTTCTGCTTTAAGTTAGTTCTGTATAATGATCCATACTGGATTACTGGAAGCTTGAGTGGTTTGATATAGTAATTCAAACACTCATGAATTCCTTAATCAAGAGACAGTCTTTCCACCTGTATATATAGCATAAACATAACTACAATCAGCAGAGGCTCTTCAACCAAATCCACTCAATTGAAGTGAGGGTCTCCACTGAAGGCTTTCAGTCTTAACATCAGCAGATCAGGTCTGCTGATAATCCAGGTATTTTGAGACCAGGTGTGTTTCATGAGGTAAAGGAGCATTTTGAGTCTGCTGGCTAGCTTTCCAAAATGGATAAAAAGTTACATATAGTTCTATTTTATGCTGACAATAACCTGTGCCAAAGGTGTCTAAAGCTTTTAAAGATGACAGAATTTGGTTACCTCTTTGATCTAGACATTGTATTCTGTCAGGCTGAGCAGCAGTTAGGATATAGTACAGCGCATAACACAGTCTACGGGAATGCACAGTGGAAAAGGTAAAATTTAAATCACATTCATAACTTAACAGAGAAGAAAAAAAGTTTTCACAATTCTGTTCACTCCCTGTAGGATAACAAAATACTGTCAGCTCAGCAAAAATTTATCAGAATCTGTTAGGGATATTTCTTCAGGAGTTATTAACAGAACATGTTCATTTCACTGAATAGCTTGGTTCTTCATATTGCAAATTTACATAAACATATTTAAGAATGCAAAAAATGCAAAGAAAAAAAAGAACAAAAAAACCCAGACAAATCAAAGAATATGTTATGCACTCAAACTATTCACTCCGGCAAAAAGGTAACAACAGAAGGGTCAGATTCCAAGGTATACAGAATGAGATAAACAAATTGCACAGGACATTTAGCACGCTATGAAAAAATTTACCAAAACCCCCAAAATCAAGATCAGTGAATAAATCAGATGTCATTCATGGTTTGTGGCAAATAGCATTTAACAATTAAATGTTATGCATAACTAACACATCACATTCGGGAATAAGAACTGATAAGGAACTAGAGTATTGCAAAGTGTATCTTGGCAAGTATTCCAGGGTTCATATTTTTCTTGGTGGAGACCGTAAGGAAGTGCTTAGTATTTGACTGAATAGGCGTTTTATAAACACCATCTCTCAAAGTAGTACTGGTAAATCTTAAGAAATTTTTGTGCAAGGGCAAATTTCATTTTCTGTAGTTTTGGATCATATAATAATGTGATTTAGTACGGTAATGGTAAAATTTCCAGAAGCATTGCACTCAGTAACGTAGAGAAGTTTCCAGCATCCATTGCAAATATAAATTTAAAGACTAATTAAGCCAAATCAGTATATGGCAATTTTACAGGTTAAGTACAGTATTTCACATTTTTCCTTCTAAAGGAATCAAATTACACACTCAGGTCCAAAACAAGCCCTTGACTACAATTTTCAAAAGACACATGCTCTTCCCCTGCATCCCATAAACGCATAGCTTGAATTTTATTTTTTTCTTGTTACTTTTTATGCAGATCCAGTATGATCTTCTAAACCAATAAGAGTTCTGAAAACCTAAGACAATCCCCTACATATTCACGATATTATCATCCATGGGCTGGCAGCTGAGTCTGCAGTATTTCTTTTTTAAATGATTTTTTTTTTTAAATAAAAAGCTTTACCTGTTTAGAACAACTGCTGTGTACCTTCTTTCCACAAAAATAATTCCACATAAAATATTAGTAAAGGGAGATGGGAAATTAGTTTCTGGCTTCTCTTTCTCCTCAATTTCTTCATCTTCATCATCATCTTCAGAATCACTCCAAGACACATAATTATCCTGATTCCTATTGTTATACCATTCAACACTTTCAAACTGCTGCCGTTCATACGGTTTATATTTGCGCAAGATTTCAAGCAGCTTTATTACTTTTGGGGTAACAAATTTCAGGTCAAGTGAGGCAGGCGAGAAGTGCTCTTCACAGAGTGCATGTATTTTCCTTAGGAAAGTGTCTGTAAACAATAAGAATTTCCTGTGCAGCTCCTCTTGTTCGTGTTTGATATACTTCTGTAGCTCTCTCACCATCATCCCAGCTACCTTATCCGCACACCAGGGTCCCAGAACAACCAATACAGCTCGACAGTCTGACAATATCTACAACAAATGAATTCAAATATCAGTTCAAAAAGTACATTCATGCACATTTAAGAATGGGATCTTGTTTCTCATATAGCACAATCTTTATAAGAGTTGTGACAATTGATCTATTATAAAAGTATTGACAAGTTTGTTTTGGATACTTAGATGACCTTGGGAACTTTGGTGTTTTTAATGGAGCGAGTTTCCCCCTCTCCCCTGAATTATTACAGCTGAACTTTGAACATTCCTGAATCTCAAAAAAACCCCCCACCAGATTTAAAGAATATTTTACAATTTTGTTTGAATTTTAATTTGAAATTTACCATAAGGTAATTATGCTAGAAAGGAGAATACTTCCTGATGCAGCCAGTTGAACAAAGCAGAAGTTATTACCATTAATATTTAACACAGATCTAACAAAAATACTTTACTAGGCATTTTTACTTCACTTCTTCCTGATACTTGCCAGGGTTTCAAAATCGTCTAACCAGAAAGTTGTACAGTGGCCTCAGGGTAATCATAGCAAGTCTAGCCTCTCAAAGGGAAAAAAAAAAAAAAGGTGTTTGTACGTGAGAGTGGAATAGGAAAAACAGAAAATTATAATCTACTCAAAGTACAGCATAGGCATTTGAGCACCATCAACACTATCTAGGTCAAACAAACTAGGAATCCAGAAATCAGGTACATTGATATTATCAAAAAGACTCATGATTTGGACGTACATAGTTCTTGTAACAACTATGACAGAACAATAAAACCAGTCAGGATGATATAGGTTTGAGTTGCTGCTTTAACTTCTCTTCCCTTCCGTGAGGCAGTAAAGAACAGGTTATCACCCTCTTTACATTATCTTCCATGAAGTCTGTTAGCTGTAAGACTTCATTAAGGGCAAAATTTATCTAAACCAATTGTAACTGCACACAGAGACTTGATGCTTTCCAGCGCTAAAAACAAAAGGCACCTCAGGCTGAAAACTGATTTCTTTTTCATGATACGGGTGTCTTCATCTTCTTGGAGAGCTACTCAATCAGAAAACAAGCACAGAGGGTTACGTGCATTTGAAGCATAGCAGTTTATCCACTCTTCTGGACTATGCAAATCCTGGGGATTGCCCCCAGCCGCTAGCATTCCTTATATAATTTAGCCTATTACATTTTAAGGTTAGCACAAAAGTACCCAGGACTTCCTTTTCCCATGTAGCCATTAATTGGCTGCCTTATGTATCATCCCTCCCTCTAGCCCAAATAATCTTTTCTGGACAGCATCAGAGTGCTGGGTTCCTAAGAATGTTAAAGGAAACTTTGGACTGATGAAAGAAATACATTCTGCAACTTCCTCAAGGACTACTATAGATATGTGACCAATTACTGTCTTCTTGTTAAACAAGGACTTACATACCTACGTAGCTGTAATTCAGGAGGAAATTCCAAACCATAGAGCCCAAGAGGGGAAAAAACACTGGCTGGACCCCAGACCCCACATGTGACAGGTCCCTGTTGAATACACCATGCCTTCTGGCCTCTACTCTGCCATCTTGCATAACAATAGAGGGCCAAACACATAGAAAGGTAGGGGCAAGCCTGAGGCTCCATTTCATTCCAGCTAGGTGTGTTCTAAGACAAACTGTAGAAACTGTAGATCTGTGGCTGGAATTTTTGCCTAAATTCTTATTTTATCATCTTTTAATACAATTAGGGACAGTTTTTCCAAATACTTCCTGCAGCATTCTTCCTCTTCTGTACTGAATTATGTAAAGGCCATAGGACATCACAAATACGTCAAATTCTTGATTTCAGAAATAAGGACCCACAACACCAAAGTGTAGAATTATTTTACTGCCTTAAGCAAATCTGAGTACAAGATTTTCTAACCAGATGAAGTTCTGATAATGGTTGATATTCCAGTCCCACTCATTTCAGAAAAGACTTGCACTGACTTGCAAAAGTCAGAAGTCTTTTTTCTCAGATACTCTAGGCTGGCTACCTTAAAGTTTCAGTAAAGTAATATACATGGCAAAGGAAAAACAGCAGTAAGACTTCTATTCCCCCAGTTTTTCACATAGCTTACCTGCTTTGAAATTAACGTCGAGTCTCTTTCTTTTGAATGTACAGATATGTTGCAGTCATTTAGAAAAGCAAGTGCCTCATCCAATTCCTTTAGCAATCTTCCATACAAGCCACTTTTGTCAGTATATGGTCCACAGTCTACAACAATCTCACACGGCTGAGAAGTATATCTTAATTGAGGGCAAAGATCAAGTTAAACACAGCTTCTGAAAGTCAGACCTATTTCAGCCTGTTAAGGTTATACAGCAAATAACAACAACATGAAGTGTATTCAAGTACACCATGACTTAATAATGAATAGTTACACAGTTAAAGTAAAAAACCCTCCACCACCCCAAATACTAAACTACTTCATTCTAGAATGCTTTGCTTTCTAATACACTTTCTAAAAAGGTTAATATCACTATGTTCATTTCCAATATCAGAATAATTTAAGGCAAAGCAAATCGAATTTACTTGACCACCACCTTCACTTTTGGGTTTCCAAAGTGTACTCTCTTGATAGGCAAAACAAATACAATCCACATAATGTAGATCTAGGTCAATATATACACTTCCACTAGTAAAGTCATTACTGTTCTTGAATGGCAGAGCTATGACTGAGAAAATTTGTAAAAGCAAATGCTTCACACACATTCAGGAAAATGCATTTAAAAAACACACCCAACCAAACACCTGTTCCAGATCATGAAATAACTGTCTTTGACTTTGTCTGAAACTCAGTTCATACAGCACTGTACATGTGGTGCAAGAAAGCATGCTACATATGAATCATTTCACACTAATTTTCCTCTACAACAAATCACCACATTATCACCACCTTATTTTAAATAACATCTACAGGATTCTACATTCTGAAAGAATAGGGGAAAACACCCACTTGTACTGCTATTTATATAGTTTTTACTACTTCCTCTCATGTCTCTCTGTCTTTCATAAGCCTCTAAATCCAGGCTACTCATTTGAGGTAAAAAAAAAAAAAAAAAATCAACCCAAACCACCATGCAACTTCTGACATTAAGAGCACCTTGTACTGTGGATGTTGCAAGATTTTTTCTAAATTAAATAGCAACATTCTGGCATATTCTGAACATGAACCAGTTATTCTCCAAACATAAAGACAGTGCATTTTACAAGTTCATAAATGTACTGCTGAATGTGAATTTTCTTGATTGGTGGTGTACTGGTTGGGGGTTTTGTTGTTTGTTGTTTCTTTGCGATTTTTGGGGTGTTTGGGTTTTTTGTAGGTTTTTTAAGTTGCTTTGTTGGGGTTGGTTTCTTGGGGGTTTTGTGGGTTTTTTTGGTTTTTAACAACTACAGAAAATCTCTGAATATCAAGGCAAATCAGCCATTGTACTTAACTTTAAGGAAAGATATATTTCAACAATGGCTACTCAAAAAGCAATTTAACACTCCCTCCCCACTCCAAGTAGAAGTAACAGCATCACATACACACAAACTTTCCTAAAATTTAAAAGAGGAAATATTTTTACTGGTTTATTCCTCTACCCAAAATGACAATGCAGGCATAAATTTAATACTCATAACTGTACAACATACCTGTCTAAAACCACCAAATCAGTTGCAGTTTCAGCATTGCTCTTTAAAATTTTCTCCAGTTTCTGGATCTTCTCCTCTAATTCAGCAGGATCACATTTCCCATTTAAGATGGAAGCTGTTAATCCCAAAATTCGAGGACATGATGGGTAATCCTCACAGATCTGTGAAGTGAAAGAGAATGAAATACCTTAGGACACTTATCCTGCAAATCTACCATCACACTTGCAGACTGCAAATTTAAGATGCTTAGTTGGAAACTAGTATTTCAATAGCAGGTGTTGGAAAAGGAACCAAACATTGAATGAACATTTTCTATTTCATTGACTGAAACTTAAACTAGAAATTGAATAACATTTAACAGCAATCATCTCTAAAGGTAAATATTTTCAATGTGGGAAAATATAAATAAGGAGTTCACAATGCACAGAATATCCATTTACAACACACATATCATAACACTTCCACGCCATGTGAAAACTAAGTATCATCTGAAAAAGTAAAAGACACATGCTCTGGTTACAAAGAGAGGTATGGAAAGACATCTATTACACAGGTTTCTTGTATTGCATAAGCCAAATTCCAGACATTCTTGGCTCCATGTGGTAAGAGCCCTACAAATATCTTTAGAAATCAGTATTTCAAAATAAAAACAGATTAGTACATCTCATTCCTAAACTCAAATATTTTATCAATGATTTTACAAAATTCCCCTAATTCCCTAAGTTTAACTTCTCTGTTAATGCCAGAGTTCTCCACAGCAAAATACAGTTAATACTCTATTTTTCTATCTCATAATATCACTGAAGCCTTAATTCATTACAGTAATTTAACAGTGCCAGAACATGCTAAAATATGGTTCCACTGATATTTTTCCGTGGCAGTAAACACTGTCTTGAATGGTTCCCATTTCTCCAGCCCTTCCATCCCATGACTCCTCATCAATCAAGTATTAAAACATTCATGCAATCGAAACCCACCTTCATAATTTCACAGTATGGGTGATCCTGGATTGCAAGATGGCACTCATCAAACACCAGAAGATTAATATTTGACAGGGATAAATACTCATTTCTCAAAACAGTCAAAGCAACATGACATGTCATAACCAGAACCTAGATTGAAAGGAAAAAAAAAGTGTCAGTATAAAAAACTGCAAGCTTCTGATCAAGACTAACTTATCATAGGCTCTGCTTATTTTTATAGTTTATACTTAATATGTTACCTGATGCTTAGAGAATTCCTGACTCCACTTCTCTTTTGTCCATGATTCAGTTGCCTCTAAACTTGAATACTCTCCCACTTTAAGATCTGAATGTGTCCTGACAGCTGACACTTGTTGAGCAACTTGATTTGCTTAAGAAAAAAAAATTAAAAAAAATCTCAATCACATAAAGGTCTTTTCATACATTAATTTTCAAGGTGTCTGACGTATTACCTAGCACCATGTTTCATAACATAGCTTAGGCTAATGTTAAACCACGTGTACACAGGAACTGCCTCCATTTAAAACCACAGCAAGGAAATAGCCTGGTAACTAAACTGCACTTCAGATTCAATATCTTAATTTTAAACCAGGAAACAGATGACTTTATAGAGATAGACAGGTTGTATTAAATGGATTATAAGCAAAAGACGAAAGGTATCACATTCTTTCATCAGTTTAGCATCCCTGCTGTGCTTTACACTGTGCTTTCACACAACTGCTATCAGGGAATATTCCATGGAAATATTTGCAGCATGTTTAGGAACTTAGTATACTTTTCCCCTTACCTGAGTTGACCAAGAACACAGTTCTTTTTCCATTTTTGTTGAAATCTCCCCTGATCTGATAGGACAGCTCTTTAGTGAGTAGTACTGCAATAAAAGTCTTCCCTGAGCCAGTGTTTAAGCAGACTATTGTATTATGATCCAAAGCTGCTTCAAGCAGTTCAACCTAGGTTTAAAAAAAAAATGTCCTTACTTGCAGCAATGCAGTAAAAAGATGATAAAAGAAAACACAAGTGGTAGATGAACTACAGACAAGTCAGTAGTACCTCTAGAGATCTCCCCAGTGCCATAGTACTAACATGTCTCTTTCATAACAATGTATTGTCACAGTCTCTCAAAAAAAAAATTAATAGACACTATATGTAGTCTAGCTTCTATATCTAAAATCCTCTACTATCACAATTTGCTGTTAAGTAGCTTTTTTACTATATATTTTTAATAGATGATTCTGTTGCTAGTTATCTTGTGTGATGAAAGAAGTTAGAGCTTTTAATTTAACCACATACATCGCTTCGGCCAAACAACTATATTAGCTCAAGGTGGTCTAAGCTTTTCAGTAATATTAATCAAATGTTAGCTTTCAGGCACCTCTGCAGTGCAAAAAGAACTGAAATTCTAGAACTCAGAAATAGCTTTCCTTAACAAAACAAACATCAGAGTGCCCTGATTGGGTTTCTGACATTACTGAGCTGCTTTGACCAGTATGCGAACCAAAAAAACCCAAGATTTACTATGTAGAAGATAGAAGGTCAGAGGGGGAAGGAGACATGACTGTATGCACACAATAGAGATGCACAGGGTACTGTTTACTGTATTTTGCATTTATAGCATTTTGCAGACAGCAGCAAGAGAATACTCATCTTAAAAGTTGTTCTGCTTGTTAAAGCAAACTGAGAAGAGGGCATGGGGGATATTACAAATGTAGAACTCAGCCAAGCTAAAGAAAGAGATACACAATTAACTCTCAACAGGTGGGGCTGAGAGAGTCATGCCCAGACTGGGTGCAACACTGCATATTATCCAGCTGCTCTGGATAATTTTCTATTAAATTAATGAATTGTACTTTTTTTCTGAAATTACTGTATTAGTATTATCACTAGTACCTGATATTTTCTTGGCGTGTAAATGTTATCATGAATTGCTTCTTGTTGCCATGGTAGTCCAAAAAATGGACCCATTGGGGAGGAAGCAGGGGTCATGAGCTGCAGTCCCGCCATGCTGAGGGATTGCAAAGCAGGGCTTTTCATTCATTCATCCAGTGTTTCTTTCATTGCATTTTTGTTCCAGCACAGCCTACTATAAGAAAAAGAAACAGTATTAGATACAGTCACAACATAAAGCAAGAAGAGAAAATTTATTCCAAGAAGAGACATTACTTGATTTTACTTCCAGTAAGTGCTAAATCTCATACCAATTTCAGCAGAAATGTTGAATACTTTCCCCTGTTCAAATTAGATACTGTTTTTGAATAGTGTCTGTATTTTCACAAGTTAGTTTTCCTCAAAACTCCTACATGCTCTATATTCATTTTAGGTTCAATCTCAAAAGAAGAAATGCATAAAATGGACAATGCTTTCAAATTTAATCATTCCTTGGAAATTACCAGGAAAACAATTATCACACTATTGCACAGAAATGTCCTTGCTTTTCTATATAACAGCAAAGTTGGTTAAGATATATTTAAATGTTTCTTTAAAAGAAGAATGAATGTACATTTTCACAGGAAATAATAACGAATGCTCTTGACATTTTATCTGATTTTTTTTTCAGTTGCTTCTGAATGAATCTTTAAACACATGCAAATCTTATTTACTTTTTCAGTCCTGTAACATAAGCAGCTGTTTCAGCCTGAGTCTTTTAGATTACCTAAACAGATAAAATGGATGAATATGATATCACTTTATTTAACTGCAAATATAAAACAACATAGTCTACACACATCATAAAAATCAGTAATAAACTGTTATTCATTTCAGTTCTAATACAGCAAGACACCTATAGGCTTTTAAATTGTTTTTATACATTTCAAACAATGCATACAGCACATAGAGGTTCTGTTCTAACAATTCAACTAGTAACATTATAGAGTGTTCAAATCAGGTACAACTAAAAGATGTTTTCGTTCACTCCGTCTTTGTTCCTTTACTGGAACACCACAGCTCTGGGTCACCGGAGACAACCAGCAGGAGAGACGTATATGTGCTATACAGTTCCATGTAGCAAAGGTGATCATCCTGGACACTGATCTACTGAACATCTGCACATCAAATGTACTGATGTTAATTGGTATAATCAGTATGTGACTAATTAAATTAAATCAAATCATTCACATGGCAGCAAAATTATATACAATTTTCCCCAGCGACTAGCAGAAAGCATCTGGAAACTCTGGGCACTGCTAACATTAGTGAAGCTTCTCCATGAACTGACAAGTCAAGTGTATAAAAGCAGGGGAGAAGGGAAAAAACATAGGGAAAGGTATGTTATCCCTGATCCATCCCCAAGCTTAGAGGTGAAGCTCCCTTTTATCTCTTTGTATATTCTAATGAGTATCATGCGAGGTGATAACACATAAAAAAATACTTTATTATGAGTCTTTATCATGACTGCAATATTTTGTTGAAATGGTCTCAGCCATGTTTCTCTACTTACATATAGCAGCAAATCATGTGGAAACACAATTAGTCTTTGCTTTGTTTAAAATAAGACATGGTCACAGCCATCATTGCTCAAGGACAGAAAGGACCAGGAAAAACACCCAAACCTTCTGCATAATAAAAGCTAAAGCCAATTCCCCAATCATTCTTGTATCTAAGCCCAGTCACTTTAGTTTTAGTCATCACTTCAGATCAGCAGTGCTTCTTGTCTTTGCTTGCTATAGCACCTATCTTGTATTTCTTTTCCAAATTATAAATACAAGTTTGGGAACATACAAAATAGCTATATCATATCACCAGGAAGGAATTAAGGAAAGAAAACCAATTGTATTTGAGAACACTGCTAATAAGAAAAAAAGCATAGGATCGAATATTCACAAATAAGCGCAACTCCTTTGCTACTCACTCCATGACATTGATACCAGCTTAGTTACCCCACTGCAAGAAGCAAGGGGATTTATACTTACGTGTGGTTACAGCTTGATCTGGAAGAGCTGTTAAACACCACGCACTCTGAACTACAATTTTAATTTCTTTGTATCTTCATGGAAGACCTGCCCTAAAGTACAATCATCTCATCGAGATCAAAAAGTATTCTCAAGAAAAACCTTTGAAATGCAAAGGAAGAAGTACAGACACATTTGTAACTTAAAAAGTAAGCACAAGCAAAACAAAGTTTCCTGCCACTGTTACCCATACCATTATCACCCTGCAATCTGACAGAAAAATAAAAAAGGAAAGAATTTAACTACAATAACCAGCATGATTAACTAGCAAAATAAGCTCACATGAGGCAGAACATACTTGAAATAGCTTAAATTCCCTCCCACTGCATGCTAACTCAGTAAAAAGAAAAGTTTTCCTCTTTAAACCATCAATGCTACTTCCTGCTGTGCTAAAATTTCCTAGTTCTGGCCTTCGTTTGTATTACTTGTATTGGAAGTATATAAAATCTGACAAGATCAATGTCAATGTTATTACAGGAGTAAGCCAGAATAATGAAGTAATTGTATCATTCTAAGTCTCTATTTCAATAGCAAGGAAAAATATCAAGTTCTTCAATAAAAGAGAAGCAGTACAAGACCATCTAGAAATAAAAACGGAAAAAACACATCTATTTGAAGAACAGGTTTTAAATTGAAAACATTTGAGATGCAAGTCCATGTGTTCAGAATTTGTGACCAGAAGTCAATTGAACCTAGCTAACATGGAAGCAAAAAAACCAACCAAACTAGTCCTGCTCAGCCACTGTGAGTAACAGATACCTGTTCTATCTTCATCCGATGCGTTATTTTGGAAACTTACAGAACAAGAAACTGTAAGAATTTGCTGAAGCCAAAAACACGGGAAACAAATCCTGCTTCCTGTGGCTTTAGAGAAGGTTGCAGAAGCTGGAAAAAGAAGCACGGTGCCCAAGCTTATCTGTTCTACTAAAATAATACTGAAAGGACCAGTTTTATAGCCATCAACCTTGATATTTTAAGAGCAAAATCCACAACTTGATGTCCTCACTTTAACGTGCATTTACGTGAACGGACAATAAATTGCAGAGCTACAACTAACCATAGTTAGTTCTACCATTTAAAGAATTTCATGTGAGAAGGGCATATGGTTGGGAATGAACAGCCAGCAACATTTAATAGGAGTTTCTTCCAGTCTACAGTAATTTGGCAACTGTGGTGTAGGTTTTCAGTCACGGGGCTATATCCAAGTTGAAGCAGTCCCCTTTGTTGCACGAAAAAAAATAAATTCAAGGAACCATTAAGGAATACCAGGCAAACCAAGTAGGGCGCTCACCTGGAGTAAGTCATCCCAAATCTAGTCCTGCTCCAAGGACTGTTTAAGCCATTTATGGAATGACATTCTGAAGTAAGCAGAGAAGAGACCAGAGCCTTGGGGATACATGTTTCAAATCTTTACCAAAATTTGTGTGAGCAGTATGTGTTATACAAAGTTAATGCAAAACCACAACTATCTCCTATTAATAGCAAAAAATTATTACCCCTCTATGCCATGTATTTAATCTGCTTTCTTCACTAACATTTATTTGTAAATTTGTACCCAACATAAGCCTTGTGATACAAAAATTATTCAAAAAAATAATTATACATTCTAATGCTGTAGGTTTTCATCTTTGTCCAGGAATGTCTAATTTACTTGCTAAAAACATACTTAGCATCAGCCAAAAAAAAAAAGTTAGCCTCAAGGGGTGGAAAAAAATAACCCACTTGCTCAAAAGTAAATAAACCTCAATCTATGCAAAAAAATTAACAAAATCTTGCTGCTTGAATTTGCTCTTACACAAAAAGAGTCTGAATATCACATTTACAGTAAGTTTTATGTCCAAATGCTACATGAACATGAATTTGCTGAAGGATCTAACAAAGAAAATTCTTACTTGGGTAATGGCAGAACAAGGGAAGAGAAAACCATAAAATATTACACATATAAAATACAGAGTAGAAAGTGAATGTTAAGTATTAATTTACAAAATGTAAGACATTCAGTAAGGATATTCTACACCAACTACTAACAAAGTCTGTAGTAAAGTGACATCTACTTACATTATAAGCATTCAGTGGCAAGAATTGGTTTTTGCTCAAGTGAAGGTCAACACACAAGGTTTCTATATCATCCAGTTTCTAAACTGGCTTTTAAAAGTATACTTTTAAAAGTGATTTTACTTTTCCTGTGATAGTTCAAACACATTATAAAAGTATATTTTGTGAATATTCCCTCCTGTAACTTCAGTTCTCTTGGAGAACTTAAAAAAAAACCAAAGAAAACACACCCAGTTTTTATTTGGAAAAAATGTCCCAAAACTCAACAGCTCAGAAACAAACAGAAAAGTTTCATTTTAATGGGAAACATAGTCCACCCCCCACCCCCTGCCTTCATTTAGTGGCTGATATGTAGGATACTTTGAAAATTAGGCATTGAGTTTTTTGCTCCCAACTCAAAACTCAAAAGTTTCTACAGTTTCTTCATTCGGCCCAGAAGGTATAAAGTAAGGAAATACTGGCAAACAATATTATTCAATAAGATAAATCAGAAATCTCTCTTTTATATTATGTTATATTTAACATACATACAACACAGCTGCATGAGACAGTCCCTCTCTGTTATCCTTCAAAGACCTTCAGCATAGGCAGTGCCTAACAGAAGTCTTTATATTTGGCCTTGCTATATTCTTAAAGGGATATATAAAAAAAAAAACAAACAAAATATATTTCAGATCTGTTCCATTTTAAGAAGGAGAAACAGAACGCATAAATGCTTAGAAAGCTCAAATGTAAGCATTCCTGTAAGAACCACCTTCCCTGCTTTCCCTAGCGCAATCATCAATATTCATTGTGAATGTTCTTCTTTAAGTAGAAGATTTTTTTTGTTCTATTTTTCTGATACAGAACCAGTCTTAACAGCACAAGCAGAATGTTAGTCTCTAATAGCACACCAAGACACACCAAAGCAGCAAAGGCCGCTTTCTGTTGTTCTGAAAAGTTTCATTAAGGAGCTTATTAAACGAATATTACATTTAGGCTCTACATTTGAATGAGCTGCTTCTGAAGCATTTCGACAAGCAATACAGTATAGCTAACAGCTGGAATTCCTGGCAGACTCTGTATACAGGAGAGAAATGGAGTACAGCAGGACACTTAGCAGACTTGGAAAAACACACAACCCCTTAAGCCCTTCATCTAGTGTTCAGGCACCAGTATGATCAAACCTGGGTCTGAGGCAAAAGCCTAATAAACACTTTGTTGCAATTATTCTAGCCCTATCAACAGAGCCAGCAAGACACAGATCACACCAAAGTTATGCTGCTGTACATTGTAAAGGATTATACCGCTATATATCAGCATAACATGCATGCTGATGGGCTGTAGGGCCATTTACCAGAACAGAAATAAAATGTGGAAACAAAAATCAGTTTTCTAGCATAACTGCAGTTACAGCAGTACATGAGGCATCCAAAATGAAAGTTTCAAAAGGGGACATTTCTCCTTTAACTAATACCAACATGCAGCCAGATTCTGGAACAAATATTTTCATTTTTTAAAAAGATGTGTATAAGGTCCTGTGCAACAGTCCTAACTATGCAGTTGCTTAATCAGTGGTGCAGAACTGGTGCTATGCAGATTACTCTTCTTTTACCTCCTTAACAGAGAGGACACAAGAAAAACCCTGAAGCTTATGGCACCTAAGATGCAAGGCAAGGACCAGTGAAACTTGATGTTTCTGTCTTCACTATGTCATCAAACTATGTATCAATTTTTCTTCTATGTAGCTTTCACTGGATAGCCTCTTTTCCTGTTTTTACTAAACTCATAATTCAAACTGAAACATATTACTGAAAGTAAGGCCTTCACAATTTACCTGCTATTTACTTTCCTCACCATTTACTTTTTAGCTCCTGTCTGGAACAACATATACGTTCAATTCTCATCCCAACCTTTCCTATCTGCCCTCTTCCCACTTACTTGTTTTTAATCAATTGTATTTCACCAACACAACCACAGCTGAGTATAAAATCCACAAGAAATATTTAAGCACACACACCCTTCTAAAAAAATGAACACATTTCTAACCATAATCAGCTTCATAAGAAATATCAAAGCATGCATTTCTTGACAAACATCTTTTTTATCTGCCATTGCTGTACCTAACCATCTATGGATAAAATAAATCAGCGACTTTCCTTATTCTTTCCAAAGGAATTCACAGTAAATTTGTATGATTTCACACATGTAAGTTACTTAACTCTATGGTCCCGAAGAAGCCTTAAATATCAAATAGGAGAACACAGTGAAGTGATACATAAAAAACCTGCTTCTCCCATATTACAAAGCATAGTCTTACCGTTTTAATTTCCGCAGTCTCCGTGTTTATGCTTCCCAAACTGCATTTTGACATCATGATATCAGCTTGTAGATTAATCACATAATTTGCAAGCTTTGGCTCTTAAAAAAACAACAACAGAACCTATGAACGATAAATATTGTTTGAAAAAAGAACTACAATAGCAGAGTTAAATGTGGCAATTCAGTTGCTTATAAACATTTAAATGTGTCTACTTTACACTGTAACTTGCTGACAGAAAATGAACTATTTAAGTCCATCCTGAACATTAATTATTTTAGCTTTGTACTAGAAACAAAAATTTGAGTGATTTAAAAGCTAGTTTTTCGTAGTTTAAATGTACAAGTAAAGTATATTCCCCTAATCCTATTTATCAGGTTACTATTATTAAAGTTAATAACCAGTTCATACAAGAAATATAGTAGTAGTATGTTCTACATAATTTTACTCTGTTCTGTATAATTGCACTGCTTTTTCATTTCACTTGAGTTAAAGATTTAAAAAATAATCCTGGAATTCAAGCACCTTTAAAATATTACAATTTGAAGCCACAAACAATACACTAAACTCATGAAAAATTAGCAACCATTTCTTCCTAAGCACATTAACATGTTTTTTATAAAAGTAAAAATATTGTGCAATTAAGCTGGTGATTTGCATGAAAATACATTTAGCTATACAGGTAGAATTAGGAGAAACAGTAATTCTTGAAAAAGAATTTCATAGATCTATTAGCCATTCTACAAAATTACAATTTAAAACAAAAATACTGTATCTAAGCAGATCTACAGTGTTCTCAAAGCTCTGAAATAAAAAATTTACACGATATATTCAGCTAAAGTATGAGTTCTCCCAGACCTAAAAAAATAGATTCTGAAATTTTTTTTTTTTAAATCAATACTGAAAGCTTAAATGCAAAATGGATCTTGATGAAAATTTCTACTCCAATCAGTTCCATAAAGTTAACAAGAAGGACACTTCCAAGATTACTTCAGTATGTTCATTTTTACCTCAAATGCTGATGCTGAGCTTTTCCAGAGTCTCCAAGCCTGTAATTTTGTTTCACCCTAGGTAACCTAAAAGGCAATATAGAAAGAGAGCATTTTAACATGAACTGCCATAAAAATCAATTGTGCCATGTGGTAGTCTGCTTTCTTGCATTTTAATATTTAGCTCTGTAGCAACAGCACATGGTCCTTCAAAATCTAATTATCATATGTCCTTTTTTGGCTAGGGATACAGACAGTCAGTGTCTGAAGGATCAGCCTTGGAGTGCTCAGGAGATATTTGCATATTTTGTTTTATCTGCTCAAGTAATTGCTAGCTGAGTCCAACTAGATTTACAGTTTTCCTCCCCTGTGCTCCCTCCACGCACGTTTCAACTAATACAGTAATGAAATCTTGAAGAAACTTATCATTCAACACATTTTAAAAAACAGTCTTAGAGAATGTACGTGTTTTGAGAAAGTAAACAGTTATTGTTCTATTTTACAGCAAGAATATGTAGGGAGAGCAGCATGAAAAAACTGATGATTACTGCGTCGATGTACATAATAGAGCCAGAAAAATTTTATTCCCAGGGCTACTTTTTAAATTTGTGTTTGCATCATACACACATCTTTTTTTCTGCACAGAATACTGCAAATTGCTGCTAGGATGCAGCAACTAGAACTTAAATTTATTACAATGTGTCGCTGTTATGCCTAGGTTATTCATTTTTTCACTGCCTCTAAAACATGAAAGAGAAAATAGCCTAACAACAGAAAACTTTTATCTCTCTGGTAGAAATACAGAAATACACTCCACTTAATATTTGCAAGAAAAGCAGAAAGGAACAACACAGCATTTAGTTACCCCACCACATAACAAACATAAACAGAAAAAAAAAATGGTTCAGCACTGTCAGGAAAGGTACTGCCATATATAGCTTCAAATCACAAATTTACTATATTCCTTAATCATACATGGCAAACAAAAAGCATACAGATCAGCAGGTAAGATCCGGGTTATTCCAAAAAAAGTATGTAATTCTCCACCAACCCCAACAACTTCCTTTGGCACTTCAAAGCCATAAAACTGAAGATTGCAGCTTTAATCGATTGGCAGACATGAATTACCATAGGCCCTTTTAATGTGGAAGCCAACATAAAACCAGACAGGCCACATTCCTGAGATGCAGTCAAGTTCTAGTACAAAACAGCCAGCCTATATCACATTAGCATTTAAATGGTGCTGGTGCACCCAGGCAGACAAAGGCCTGTTGCAGTTGATGGCCAATCCTTCCCCTCTACAACCCAAAGGCACCTGCAGCTTGCCAGTGATCCCCAACCAGGGACACAGCCAGGGCTACCACCCCCAGTAACCAACCAACCCCTTCAGCAAAGTCCAGTCTGATAAGAATTTTTCCTTTTACCACATTAAATATATAGATCTCAATTTACTCTACAGTGACTGAAGTTCTTGTTAAAAGAAAGCAAAAGGGACAAGAAAAATTAATGCCATTGGCTTCACAAAAATTAGACTTCTGGAATGTCTTCCACTGAACAGTAATGCTACCATTTTTAATCTTTTTTTTTTTAAATTAAGAGCTCAATATTCACGTTTTAACTAAAAGTAGAAGGTGGGAGCTCCAAGCTAACTAGCCATCTGGAGAATCTAACTAGACACACCACAAACACATCAAATACTCAAAGCATAAAGCAGCAACATAAAAAAAACACAAACCAAAAACTCAAACAAATTGGTTCCTCTGAAGAAATCAAGAGCAGCATCCAAGTGACATACCAGTCACTTCTGCAAATCTCCAGTGCTCTCTAGCAATCTGTGAGCGGCCACTAGTTCTGCAAATCTCAGCCAAGATCTTCAAGTATCTCAGCTACTTGCTACTTAAAATATTTGCTAATAAAAAGCCCCAAGTGTATGTATATATATATATATATCAAAAAGCATACAGAGAAATATATCAACAGGTTTTATTATTTTTCGGTTTTGTAATTCAGTATTTAAAAAGAACCATGTTAATGTGATACTTAATTGTTGCTATGAGAAAAGATTGTCAGAAAAAGACTGAAATTTTATAAGACCTACTGACACACTACAGGCTGAATCTGAAACACAGACTATCAACGTTCTTGCTCTTCAACATCTTCTGTGGTTTGAAATTAAACAACTATTCCCTCCAACCCAATAACGATCTTAATATTTAAATAAGCCACCATTCAAACTGTTAACAAATGGAAAATAAAGTTCTTATCTTGCAAGAAGATTTACATGATTGGGCTCAAACTCACAACAGAGCTATAATGAAGTGAACTATCTTCATGCACATGCAAATACAAATGAATTCCAGCATGAACAGAAGTCCTGCAGCATTAGAGGGGGTAAGGTAAAAACAGCCATTAGGATTGGGAGGAAAAGGTCTGTCTGGGCTGGCATCCTGTCTCTACTATTACAGCTGGTCGCAGATGCTGGGAGTGGGGGAAGGGATGACTACAAAACAAGACCCATCCTTATCTTCCATGTTTTTTCAGCCACCGTATATTTCAAATATTTTTCTTTGGTTTATTATGGTACAAACAACGATTTTAGTCAGCAACCACAATACAAACTCCCTACTGCCTGAAATTAACTCCAAAACAAAATAATCTTAGCATCCAAAGTCAGGGAAAAAGATTACACTGGGGATACATCTCTCTGAATAAAAAAAAAAAATCTGAGCTGTAGGAACACTCTGAAACACAGTTAAGAGATTTACCAGCAATGAGAATTAAATTATTCCACATAATATCTAATTCAAACTTTTTCAGGCTGCTGCTTGAAAACTAACCAACAGAAAAATAACAGCTAAGTTTACAGCTCCAAATTTACATAACTATACTATTATTATATCAATATCATAAGAAAAGATTACTGACTGTATCTGTGAATTTATCATTTGGTCCTTTACTTGGGTACCAAGTTGCTTACTTGTGTTTATCTAGTTTATATAAAGGTTACATTCAAGCCTTTCAGGCACCTACATCTTTGGACAGGAAGGCAATTAAGCAGACATTAGGGCAGGGATTTCTCTCTTCCCCAATCTGGGGGCAAGCTGTGAGACAAGTACAGTTCCAAAGCACCAATTATTCTTGCTTCTGATAAGTAAAAGCAGCAGCTGCCCCCTGAATATAACCCCATGTGGGGATTTCAATTCCATTATCTGCATAAACATAAATCCTTTATCTCCATGTGGCAAAAAGTCAAGCTCCCCAAAACATTGATGTTAGACAGTTTTCTGTTATCTCTGTGCCAGAACATTCAAAATTACTAAGAATCTTACATTACAAAAGGCTTTCTCTAAAGTTATTAATTGTATGATGCAAGACCTGCAGATATTTGGGGTTTAAGTCACCCTCTAGAATTTCCACCAAGTCTAGGAGATTTGAACTCTCATTTTATACCTGGTCATCATATCAATTTATGTATCACCCAAGAATTAGCATACAAACAATTGGCTTATTTTTGAAAAACAATGCATTTATTATTAGCAGTGCATAAAACTAACTCATCCTAATCCAACCTTAAAATACAGAAGTATTATATACTGGTTAGCATGTTATTTACTCCAATTATATTTTGGGCTTTGTAGTTTTTAATCTGTCTGCCTAAAAAAGAAAGGCTTCTCACCAGTCACACTGCATGTCTCTACATGTTCTTTCCTTGCAAAGAACTTGTGAGCGCACTACCAGAAATTTCTTTTATGTGAAGCTGGGATGAAGTCAATATTGACTTCATAAAAATATGTAGTATAAACAGACTATTTTTGCTCCCAAATACAGAGACATTCAAAGTTGCTCAGATGCCACAGAATCCAATCTCCAGAAGGATAACACCAGAGGAAAAAACCAAACCAAACCCAAAACTTAATTCATCAATTCTTTCATTTTACTAAAGAAAAAAAAAAAAAAAAAGAATCGCTGTTAAGACATTTCCATAGTCCCATCAATTCTGTCTCAGCATACGTAAGAATAGCTAAAGGTGTAGATGGAAATGCTCTGTGGAGTGTTGAAAGGACCCTCACACAAGATATGAAGAACAGAATCTCCTATGTAATGACCATAAGAAAATACATGTGTGATTGTAAAATTACCTGAATTAATTCCATGATAATCTCCAATGAACAAGTGCAGTGCAGCTTTACTGGACCAATGCCAAAAATCTTTGCACACCATGAAGCACTTTACATAGATTCCAGGTATTTTGAATTTTCTATTTATAAAAATTCATATAACCTTTAGCAGTAGTAATTAATGCTTCCCATTTGAGTCAAACAAACAAGAACTGCAATCTTTTAAAGCAGAAGCTTTTACATCCTACTGAAGTGTTAGGCTTCAGCACAGAAGCAGGTACTTAGATAATGCATACTTAATTGAATACAATGAACAGCATGTTAAAAAGCTATGGCATTTTATAGACACTTATTTCTGTCCCTGTAAATAGATGCATTTAGAACAGAACATGGTCATTCCTTTACATTCTTTACAGTTAAACAAACTTACATAAGACTTCAGCAGGTCATGTCAACTAACAACTTTTATTTATTTTAATGCATCAATCTTCACTTTTCCATATTCTCCAATAAAGCACACACATCCAATGCCTTGAATGGAAGTCCTAAGATTAAGAGTGAATATTGAATCATGATTGACTTTGAAAAATAAAAGTATTCAAGATCCACAAAACACAATTGGAACAGCTTCCTCTTCCCAATATGCGGGATCACAGGTGTCTAAACTCTTGACTGAGAAGCTTTCAATTTTAAAGGTTTTTTTTCTTCTTTGAAAGCTTTTCACATTCTGATCAATTAGGAAAGACAGCACAAGATCAAAGAGATAAACAGCCTACCATGCTACAGTTTTGAAGTAACCCATTCATAAGGGTCCCTTAGCCCCAATACTGACGCAACTAAGCACCAGTAACACTTTCCGTGCAGGCACAAATAAGAACAGACCCACTCCTGATTCAGCCATCTGTCAATCTTCCACAGGAGCAGAATGAATGCAAGATGAAAAAGAATAATTGGAGATAAAATAGGTATCCTTGAGAGACTTCTCCAAATGTATATTAATAGGTACCTTTGGCTAATGCCATGTCTACATTACAGTTAAGAATCTTTTCAGTCCAGTGCAACATTAGTCCAATTTTTCACATCAACTCTGCACATTACAAATCTAGTAATGGATACTAATACTGTGTGGTGGAAAACAAAAAAAAAGGATCCAAGTTGTTCCTCCCTGTTGAATGATAAAAAGCTTCAAAAACTGAAATAAGCTGTTTTGCTACAGCCATCATTAAAAATAAAGGAAGGGGAGGGGCAGACAAGCGAATTTTTTTACCCTTCATTTCTCAGAATGGAGTGAAAGCTATTTCTGCATATAAGCAAAAGCATTCCCAGCTATACAAATAAAAGAATGGTTCCAGACATCAAAGCAGTTGTGGTTTACTGAATATTGCATCTCTCTATGATTACTGAGGCAGGTTAGAAGGAAAGATAATGGAATATTGCTAAACAATTCCACTTTTTCTATATTATTATCTAAAACTACTTAGAGCTTAGAAATAATGTTTTAAATGAGTTAAATGCCTTGTAATGGCGCATTTGAGGGTTTTTGATACTAGTTTGCATTTTGGAAGCAATATAACTGTATTAATATAGTACTGCACCTGCCAATTAACTCTTCTGCTGAGCAGAACTCAGAATTAATAGATTCCTATGGTTCTTTCAATTCCAAACTGTGACTGAATAACTAACATAATATTGCACTGGAAACACAGATATATCTACAGGATCCTGGTCCATAGCCCTCAGTCAAAGGAATTCCTCTCTTCCGTAACACTAAAATACAGTCCTGTAATTCAATCAGTTGTGAAAAGCATTTTCAGGACACAACACAAATTTACTAGTTTCAGTAGAGCCTCTTCTCTAAAAACATCACTGAAGATTTTGCTTTACCTGGATAACCAGTGCTGTGGAGCTGGTAATTAAGTAATAGTAGCACCCAAAAAATAGGAAATAGGAAGCAAAAGAAAGAATTCTGTCCTGTTCTTACACATCAGTTGTTGTTTGCACGGAAGTTGTCAAACCACCTATCATTATGCCTAGTACCATCTAATTACCAGAAGTGTAACAGAAGACATTTTACAGGTTGCTTGGCTGTAGTAACATTAAGCAGCCAAAGCAACCATCAGCAAAAACTCTGAGGTGTTTTACTATTTCATTAGTTCTGAGTTTCCAGAGAAAATGCCACCAAATTCCAAGAGGTCTACCTGACAGCTGCATGGCACAGCCTGGACTATCTCCCCTTTCTGCTGGTATCCTAAGCTTCTACTCTGAATACACTGGGACCTACAAAAAAACCCAGTGACAGCCTAGCAGGCACATTCACTAGAAATCCTGGTGATTGACAGGAGAAGCCTGGGAGATGACAGGAGAATCAGCTAAGCACAGCTTAGCTGTGCACAGATAAGCAACTTAGCTAATCAGCTAAGTATAACACATCTCCACCATTCTGAATTTGGGGGGAAAAAAAACAACAAACAAACAAAACCAAACCACAGATTCACACATGATCACTTGCAGTTATCACTGTATCGTTCTTCCAATCTGGGTTAACTTGAGAAAATCCAGTGTTCAACATCTTATTATTCTAAGGCAGGTACATTGCGGAAACATTCCTGGACACCTTTTTGTTGGGCAGCGCTGCAAATACTTCAAGGCTTTCATTTAGCAAAGAGTACTGGATTAGGAGTACTTTCTTGCCCTCATTTATCCTCACAGTACCCTGCAATGACCATCTCCAGCAGGTCAGACTGACTATGTAGTCCTCCAGAGGCCAATCAAATCCAGGCTCTCCAAAGGCATCCATGGAGCAGCACAGAGGGGGATGGACAGCAGAGCAACTGTAATGAATCTGTAACCTTTTAATAGGATCAGAAGACATACTGCCAGCATTTAAATAACAAAGAACTCAATCTAATTATGAGGGACTAAAAAGAAAGGAGCAAGTTTCTACAAGCAAACCAGAAAAACACGAATGCAATTAAAAGTCTTGGAAAAGTAAAGATATTTCTGCTTAAAAAAACCCAACCCACCAAAACAAGAAAATAACACCTTAGTAAAAGTCTTAAGGTACCAAATAATTTGGTTTAAAAGCAGGGGAGTAATCAAGCATTTTAAGGTAAATTTCTCCCCGATAACATCTCAGTACAGCAAGTCTGATTAAATCAAAGGCATTAACGTCCCTTAATTTAATCTTGATTTATGTTGGGAAACCTTACATATAAGGTTTCTCATAGAACTAACCTTTCTATCAGTTAGAAACTTACTTTCTTTTTCTAGTTTTCTTTAGAAACAAGTGCCTTCCATGTTGATATTTTTTACCTTGATTTGCAACTATCTAATACGGGTATACGATTAATTAGGAGGGTAGTCTCATAGCCGTTATTAACATTCAAGTAATTACATAATTTAGCTAATTAATTGGTATATTCCACTATTCAGAACAATTTTTCCCCATGGCCTATTATGCTTATTACAGTGCATTTGGAAAGACTGTATTTACAACTCAATGCAAACATATCTTTGTTATAATAATACATAAAACATTATGCAAAATAAATATTTAAATACAACTGGCTTTCAATGTCATTGACTAATCATTTGCTTTTATCAGCTATAGTTAATGAGTTGACTGATTTGAGTAGGTATAAACAGACACATACTAAGATGCCTAAAGAGGCAGATAATTGATTGGTATGACTTTCAGTATGATTTAAGCAGATTACATGCCTAACTTTCAATGGAGATTTGAAGTTTTACCACTTCTTCCCCACTGTCGCTTTCTCAGCTGTGAACAACAGGAAATCTCTAACTTCTCTTTAGTTAACAGATTAATTAACTTTCTTGCACAACAAAAATAAAAAGTACTGTTATATGGAAAAATGCAGTTAGCTTTCATAATTTTAAAGACCAAATTAATAGATACTTAGAGAAAGCAGGATACAATTCCAACACTCAAAAACTTTCCTTTTCTCCATAACTACATATAATTAATTAAAAAAATGGCCATTTTCATAATTTATAATTCAAATTACTTCAGCATTTCTCAAATACATACTAACTGGTGCGAAAAAAAAACCCAAACCACTCAAACAAAAAAATCCCAGGCAATCAACCTGGGCGTTTAAGACTTGCAATATAAA
Organism: Tringa solitaria; assembly: GCA_026413425.1. NCBI lineage: Eukaryota > Metazoa > Chordata > Aves > Charadriiformes > Scolopacidae > Tringa > Tringa solitaria. The sequence continues at coordinate 7,169,344 of JAOXJM010000041.1, forward strand.
AAGAGTTTTGAAATGAAATTTTAAAGGTTTGTTTTTTAAAAGTTTGACTTTACTGCACAGACAAGAGCTTAGTTGATTAGTTTCAGTTTCTCTAAGACAGTGAAGTTCATTCAAAAAGTGAAAGTACGTTAAGCCCTTATGGACAAGCTGTTACTGAGAAGAGTGACCTTACTATTCCTCTTCTAGTAGGATTAAGCCAGAGGATATGCAGAGGTTTAGCATACCATAATTTCACCAGACGGGTATTTCAATTTAGCTCTCTCAAATATGCGCCTATTCATACAGCCAAACTTTTCTAAAGCAATCACTGAAGAAATATCCCTGGTGTAGACAAAATACAGGAAAGTCACTTTGTGTTTTATCACTTTTCTTTTGTTTTCACATGGCAGTGAGACAAAATGCTGTTTGATAAACGCCCCCAGATGACAGCTTATTATGCATGTAACATGGCATTGCTATACATGCAGGAGCATAACTCCTCTTCACTCTTCAACCCACATGCTGTCCTCAATCCTCTCTTATGCTGGCAAAACCCTTTCCAGGTAATTTGTGACCAGGTCTAGAGACAGACCACAACAGAATAAAGAAATCACACAGAATAAAATTGTTTCTTAGATTAATTGGTCTCCTTAATCCACTTTACCATACAACTTCAAAATGCTTGCACCAGCCAAGCTTAACAACAAATACCACTAGCCAGGGACACACATATTTTCCTTTTAGGCAGAAATACCATCTAAAATGAATGTCGAACTACAGCCCGAGAAACAGCCTATGCACCTCAGACACCTAACAGAAAAAATTATTTACTGTTTTGAGTAGTACCTCCATGATCATATATCCCCTAATTAGAATGCAAATGTAAAGAATATGAATATTTTATATTAAACTTTATTGCTTTTGACTTTTTAATTAACCCTCTAGATAGTATCATACCATCAATTGCAAATACTCCTGAATTAAGAATTGGCTGGTATTTCATATGAAAATTATACATAAAGCCAACTAATATTCTTAGAAGTACCTGGAAATGGAAACTTGCAAATACTGTCTATCCCATACATCCAACTGGATACAAATGTTTAGTCGATGCTTTTAAGTGCTGAACTCCTCACACTGAAAGGCACATTGTTTACATTACGGATACTCTAGCTCAAAGCTCTAATGTATCTTAACTGTACTATCACCATTCAATTATATGTTTTAACAAAAACTGCAGTCAATTTTCACCATAAAACCGACTTTAGGCTAATGAAAAAAAAAAACAACACCAAACCACAAAACAAAACCCCCAAAACCTCCACAGTCTGGAAAACTTGTATAACCTAATCTCACCCCCAGTTCTACTCTGAAAGCAAATTTATGGTGTTCAGAGAAACAGAACCTTATTCAAGTTGGGGAAAATAGAAAAATTTGCAAGTTTTCCTCATTTACAAAGGTAACTTGGCTCCCTCAACTAGTCCAACTTGGTACTTTTGAACTTCCCACATAGTTATTTAAAGACTTCTGTTGTGGATAACATGGAGTCCTAAAGCTTTGATTTCAAATTAAGGATTACAAATCTCTACCATAAACAAACTAGAGAGTTGTTTGTTTGTTTTGGGTTTTATTAATGTATGTGAGGAGTTTGGGCTTGGTTTCTGGGGGCTGGATGGGACTCTTTTTGTTTGTTTGTTTGTTTTTTAAGATCAGGACAATTATTTACCTTTCCCTTCCCGAAGCCTAACCACACAGCTTTCAAGAGCTTTTAAATCCAATCAAAGCATGCCAGAAAACTTGAACACAGAATTACAAAAAAACCCCTCACACTCTATCACTTTCAGAAGAATAGAAAACTGAATAAAGGAAAACATTAATTTTTTAGGTGATT
>JAOXJM010000041.1:7178456-7203667 GCA_026413425.1 Tringa solitaria
TCAGTATCACAATCCATTTTCTACTCATCAGATTACCTAACACAGCAACAAACCCCAGTGCAAAAAATAATTGCCTTTTTTAACCTTTTGCTTTTCAACTCCAGACCACACAGCACAAGGGCTGCCTTAATCTCGCTGCCCACTACGTTCTCCTCGCTCCATGCGCTGCCTTCACTAAAAAGCTGCGAGAGGACGGCAAGGAAACCAAGCCAAGAGTTTCTGAACCCGCTTTTAACGTGAGCCTTTCGGAATGGAAACTCTCTGACCGCCCCGCACGGCACGGCAGGGCAGGCGGGCTTCAGAGACCCCCGGCCCCGGGCGGCAGGGCCAGGCCCTCGGGTCGCCCACCCCGCCGGGCCTCCAGCGCGGCCGCCCGCGGGGGTGGGGGGACGGAGACAAAGCCGAGAGGGGCCAGATCGCGGCCCCCGCCCCACACGCGGAGCCCGGGCCCTGCCGGCCGCCCCGGGACCGGCGGGGCCCCCGCGGGGCCGGAGGCGGGGCAGACCTAACCGGGCCCCATCGGCGGGAGGGAGCTACCGCCGCCATCCCGCCCCGCTCGGCGGTGGGGTCGGAGCTCAGGCCGGGGCTCCCACAGCCGCGCTCTGCCGCCATGCAGGCTCCCGGGGCGAGGGGCAGGCGCACCCGGGCCGCCATCTCCTACCTGCTCGGACGGGACCCAGCCTGGCGCTTTCCCCCCACTACCAGCCGCCTCTCATTGTGCTGCCGCCGCCATTTCCCCGCCGCCGCCGCCTCGCTCCCCCCAACTGTCAGGTTCCTCCATTCACCTGGGCCCAGGACAGCCTCCTCCTCCCCCTCCCTTCCCCCTGCGCTGCCGGCCCTACGCAAACGGAGCACCGCCCCCACCCCTCCCGCCCATACCAACGGAGGCCACCCAACGCACGCAGCGCAAGCCCGCTCCGAGAATTCCACCCTGCGCAGCTCACGGGCACCGCGCTCCCACGCTATGAAAGGAGACGGGCGATTGGCGGCGAGAGCCGGGTAAAAGGTGAAAGGTTCACCAGACAGCCAATACGAGAGCGGGATACAACAGCTGCCAGGGAGCCGCCGGGTGGTCCAGGGGCTCACGTGTGTGTATGTGTGTGTGTGCGCGCGCGCGCACTCCCCTCCCCCCCACCCCCCGCCGGAGGACTGCGAGGCTCGCGGTCCGCGCACGCGCTTGGGCGGGTCTGCTGCTCCCGGGACGCGACAGCGCTGAGGCGAGGGCGGCAGCCGCCATTTTGGGGGCTGTGGGCGTGTGGAGCTGCCCGGGCTGTTGCCGGGGCCCCGCGCTTCCCTCTGAGGCAGGAGCGGTCACCGAGGGGCAGATCAGAGGGGATGGGGCTGTGCTGTTGTACGGCCCTGCGAGAATGGCGATCATTTTAGCAGCAGTAGGGAGTGCTGGGTGATTTTGGCCAGTGTCTGGGCAGAGTGCCACTGAGCTCTCTGATCTCTGTGTAACGAAGTCCCACCCTTTCATGTACACAGGCAGTTGTTTCCATCAAGAGTGTCCTTCCTGCCAAAGGCCAAGTGCTGCCTTTCTACCAGGGAGATGGCACCCTTAGCACTTGCTGGTGCTAGACCTAGAAGGTGGAAGAAGGGACCACTGGAGGTGGTTGGGTTTATGTTTACTCCTTAAACAGCATCTCCTTTTGCCATTGTTTAAGGCAGATAGTTAACTATCTGGACCACTGGTCTTACTCAAGTTTCTTGTCAACACTCGCTTGAGTGATGTTACTAGCTACTAATAAATTTTTTTAAAAGCGTTCTGAAATTTCTTACATTGAACAGCTGATGTAGGGTAACTCTTCACCATCAAAACCCTTCAACCACAGATGAAGATCCAGGGGGAAATGCCTAGTGCTGAAACATGGGAACACAATTTCTCACATGCCTTGTATGCTGCCATTTTCCAGCTTTGACTTCCATGACAATTGACAAAAATCTACAGGGTGTGTCCTTGGAAACTGTGGAGAAGCTTCTAAGACAATGAAAAAGCTTTGAGCAAACTAAACTGGGCTGTAGTACAAGAAGACTGCCATGCAATGCCTGGTGTAAGAGAAGGTTCAATTGTAAGTGTGAAGAACTGGTAACTAAGACAGGACATAGGACTGAGGAGTATCAGTTCACAAAAACTAGCACATTTGGAGGTACCTTGCAGTTTATTTTAATTCAGATCTCAGTTAATTCCCTAGTTCCCACCACCCGTGTCATCCCTTGCCAACACCATTCTCTTTGTGACTGGTGAGTAAACTGAGCCCTCCACATAGAGATGTAGCTAATAACCAAACCTTTGGGCTTGATTACTGCATGACTTAGATCCATAGCCACAGCCTGGACTAGATAGATGCTTAGGGCAAGTAGGAAAAAAGGATGTCTCTTGTAAATTCAAGTTTGGAAGCCTCTCGCTTAGCATAAGTCCTGATGGATCATCGGAGAGCTGAAGGCAATAATCGCATCCCACTCGCATCTGATCACGTCCCCAAATAAATGGCAGTTTTATGGAATCAGAGATGAACTGTCCTGCTAAATATCTACTGATCAATTACAATAGTGGTGGAGCACAAAATTGCTGCTTCACTCCTGAAGAGCTGCTTCTGGAAGCGACCATGAAAAGTCTGCGTCTGGCTTAGCTTGCCCTACCTGTTCTTCAACACGTTGTGCTCGCCTTTTGCAACGTCAGTGAACATTTAAGAGTGTCAATGTTCAGGTGTTAAGATTATCCCTGTTTCTCTCCATGGAATTAATAGCTCATACTTTTTACCTTGATGCCCTTCTTCTCAGGGTTTCATTTACATCATGGAGAAATGAAGTTGCTGACCAACAAGAAAGGATTTGGTTGTGGGTTGGTTTTGGCTGGGTTTTGTTTGTTTTTCTGAGCGTGAAGAAGAAAAAGAACTATGCCAAAAGATGGACATAAGTGGTGAAAATCTTTACTGCTAAGGACTGTTTGGTGTCATTTTAACTGCTAAGTGCACAATTCAGTTTTAAAGCTGAACTCTTCTTCCCTGTCCTTCACTTACACACATGTCCAAAAGCTCAATTACTTTTCAGTAGCTTTCTTACTTTTGCTGCAAGAAAAAAAAAAAAAAAAGACTTTACATTACCATAATTTATCATCGTGATGGGATGCACACACTTAAAGCTCAGAAGAACAGACACACACTTAAAGCTCAGAAGAACAGGCCTGTCTATATGCTAACGAGTGGTCAGATCTATGGACTGACTGCTCTCACAAATCATATAAAAAACGTAGAGATATAGCCACATGTGGGCAATGTGGTCAGTTTTGTGGAAGGAAATCTTTAAATAACGTCAATATACATTGCTGGCCCCATTCTGCCTCCTCCTGGTGCAGGTACAGCACCAGTTACTCTTGCATTAGGCCAGGTGACCAAGTTAGGAGTCTTCTAAGATCACATGTATTTATATAAGGGCTGAAGATCGTCCTTGTTGCCTAATAAAGAAGAAGACAACAACTGTAAATGCAATACAAAGCCTCTTCTGGCTGGACACTGCCCTTTTAAGTTGTGCTGAAGGCAGCGTGTATGCAATGGAAGATCTGTCACTGGGGGTCCAGCCTCCCTCATTCCACCTGCACTCTGTCAGGGACTTACCATCTTACTTAATATAACTGTGCCTACAAAGTCAGTATGAGAAGGTAAAGCTAAATGGAGCACTCTAAGGTTCATTTAAACTGACCTGAGTAAAATTATTTCAGGTTAGAAGTGATATAGAGGCCTAGGGCGTTATCAAATTAAGTATTTTCTTGGCGCAAACCTCTGTTGCTACTTAGAGAAAATCTTCTGTAATGCCCATGTTGTTAAATATCACATTAATAGGTATTTTTATAGCATTGAAGGGGCATCCTTCCATTTTTTATGGATGGAAGAATAATTATATCCTGTGACAAAAGCTTAGGAAGAGGAGCAGCTGTTCAGTCTTATCCAGTGGGAGCTGTCAGAACATATGGGTCTATTTTTCCAATTTTAGCTGAAGTACCAAAGGAAATTGGCATTCTTGATTATTTCTAATGTAAAATAGAGCAGAAAGAAACCCTCCTTAATCCTCTGCAGGCCATGATTAAATAATGAATTTTATCCAATTCAAGTAGGTTCAAAGAGAAGGCAAGCAGAATACTTAAAACACAAGAAACAAAACTCACGAATGCCAGGAGAATTCTGGAAGTTATTTTCATATAAAGAAAAGGCTGTCTTTCTTCACAGCTACTTCCTCCTTGAGCCTGCCTGCTGACAGGCGGTTTTGATTTAAAAGCACAGTTAGGATAAATTTTGTGCTATTCCTTATTATTCTATCACCACTATTCTCTCTCCCTTGCAAGAAACGGATATTTTGTGTCATATCCTTGTATAATGACAGCTAAGCTTCAGAGTTTAAGCCCAAATTAAAAAAAAAATTACTTTTTTATTGATTTCACAAATTTCTTACAAAGATTTTAAAGAAAAGTAAGATGAAGTCATCAATGTGATACACAACTCTTAAAAATTCCACATATTTCAAACTGCTTGGCATTGGATGCTTGGTAAAAACCACACAACCATCCATAAAACCAAAGCAAACAGGCCATTGAACAAAAAGAATAAAGTAGCCCAACTAATTAAAATCCAGAACAGAATAAGTAGTAATGTACCAAATTACAGCTTTGCCCATCTCTTTAGTACTGGAAATAGTGATGTTTTACTCTCTGGAATAACTGTTGTAAGATAACAAGAAAACGGGGGCATTCATCTCCCTTCCCCTTTTAAAAAATTGTATCAGTAAGGGATGAGGGGATTGTTTCTGGTTTTCTCCTCTTGGGTAAGAGTAAGAAAAAATTGTGTTTGGGTTGAAAAAGAGAAAAATTGCAATTTAAAAAAAAGTAAATCACAGTGTCACAAGTAGTTGTCTTTATTCATGCTAGAGAACCGTGCAATCATGCCAGCAGAAACCAGGCTTTGTGCTTTTGGCTCTACATGTCTCATCAGGTTCTAAAATGGACTCGGAGGAGACTCCTTCCCGCGAGACAACGGTGACCTCTGTTGTTCCTCCCGTTGATACCAGCCATGATGCTATTTTGTGGTTGCGTCACACACTATTTCCATAATGTGCTTTGAAACAAATTGGCAGTTATTGAGAAAATACGGGCTGGAGTGTTGCATTCAAGTTTCTGACCAAGAAAGGATGTGCCTTTTCTGCACCTCACTGGAGAAAATTTAGCTTTCCTCTTAAACGGCTCCTAGTCTGGCTACCAGGTTTTCCCTTTTGTGGCTGTGAATCACTGCAGGAAAGAGCAGTTGCAAACATTTTAAACCTCAGTGCTAATAATAACATCTGCAATGTATTATGAGAAAAAGCTGCAGGTATGATTATGAAGAAAGAAGCTGGAAGAAAAAGAAAGAACCTATTTTGAATGGAGTCCATTCCTAAAATGGGAACTGAGATTTTTAAAAGGTGTTGGGTTGCACAAACTTTTTGTTCCCCCCTAAGATGCTATTTTAAGAAAAATTTTAGGTGTGCTTTTGCATTTCAGTGACCCAGGCTTCCTAACTCTAAGGATGTTTTCCCCAGTGCAAGAGAAACTTCAATATTTTTAGCTGCTTTGGTGTCTTTTTTCACCTCTTTAAACTGCTGGTCTACCTTTTAAAATCAGTATAAAAAATAGGATATCAACTCAGTCAGTCTTCCTGTGCAGGGACTCAGCTTTGAGGACTACTGCCAAGAAAAAAAGTTGCTGTTCCTGATCGTGGAAAGCCATCACTTCTCACAAGTGTAACTGGGAATCTCTTCTCATCCGTCACTGACTTAAGGAAGTCATGTCATTTCTGCATTTCACGAGCAGCTGCAATGACACAGTACAAAAGATCTATCATACAATAAGTAAAAATTCCTAGTGCCCTTGAAAAAAACACTTTTTTTTTGCCAGAGAACTGAGAAATACCACTTTGCAATGCATAAACGTACTTAGCTGCTTTATTTATGCTGGTTCTTGCTAAGATGCAGAAAATACGTGTCAGCGAAGTGACAAATCGGTTCCCCAGGGTACAGCTTGTCCATAAAAAAAGTAACGCGAAAATAATCAATTCAAAGTATTTACAGCAGGTGGAGCTATACATTTTGCTTTGATCATATGTTGCATGATATTCCCAGGTAAAACTTACAGTTTGTCAAGGACAGAGAACTGCCAGTGGTACCATCTAACCAAGGAATGGAGTTGGTCACTAGAAGGCATTTAATAAAGTATTGCAGTTAACTCTCCTGGGAATAATCCTTGTAACATCAGTAGAAATAGCAACTCAAGATTATTGCTGTGCAGTGGTGTCTTAATAGAAATCAGAGCTCAATCTGAGGTTTTGTTATATCTGCCCAGCAGTTTGAAGGTACTCCTGCCCCTGCTGGCCTCTCTTTACCAATCAGGTCAAAAAAGCAGTGAAGCGAGAGGAAAGATATCAATATACGCTAGCAACCAAACTAGCTGTATGATGTCCACAGTGGTCCTCAGGAGGTCTGGGCTCCTGCATGACCCGAGTGTGCATCCTCGAGACACATACTTGCATGTGGTTCCTTCTCTGAAATGAACCCTGTGCTTGGCTTTATTGCTGCCGTGATCCAGGTGGGTCTGTTTCCTCCACTGCACTTGCTTTAAGCTACAAAAATTGTGTTTACACAGCAATGATATGGTAGATTGTTTTGGCAGTTTCCATCAGAATTACTTTTATCCCAGGGCTGTAACATGAAATCAGATCCAACAATTCCTATTCGTACTGTGTTTGAGTTTGAACTAAAGTTTGGATCCCATACTCTTGTAAAAACTTACTCTGCTCCCACATTCTGAGCTGATCCATCTTACATATTTGAATTTCATCACCACCACCTCCCGGTCCATGTGCAAATTTGTAATCACAGTGTCAGTTGCAAAAAAATAACCCACTTAAAAAAAAACCACAAAAGACAAACCTTTTGATTCTCCACTTAAGCATCATTCATGACTCCAATAAAAGTTACTGATCTCAAATTGTATCTAGAAATGTTTAAATTACAGTAATGAAGTCAGCAGTGCTAACAGGACTGACTTAACAAATGTCCCAAATTCCCAACAGCAATTTGAATATTCTCTTACCCGCTCTTACCCGCTTACCCCGCTCAGGGGTGATGAGGTAGCTCACTTTTGATTTTATAGAAGGAACAGAGGAATTTACAATTCATAAAGCGTGGTAGCTACCAAACTTTAATTAGAGAAGAAGCACTCCTACTCCATCCTCCATATACTATTTTCTTTCTATGTGTTTATCCAGTTCAGATACTTTTTCAGGAGACAGATCCTGGGGTTGATTCTGAACCATATCGCATCTCTGTCGGACTTTATTTTCCTTTTCTCATATACTGCAAAGGGAATTAAGGTGTAGGGGAGGAACATAGAAAATATGAATCAGTACTGCGCCTAGTAATTTACTGATCCACAAGTCTAAATGTTTACTTAGAAACAGGTGGGATGATAAACTGAACTGTAAGAAGAGTATATAATTCAGCACAAATGTTTTTGTAAGCTCTCCCCTGACTTGTCTTTATAATGCCAATTTCTATGCATTATTAAATTGCTAAATCTTCACCTTCATAAATAATTCTAATTCATTCTGCTTGTTGACTAGAAGAAAAGTTTGGGTTCTTCCTTTAAGATGAAAAGTAACTTTTTTGAGTAGGTGGTGAAACAATGCACTTTATGAATTTGTGCAGTTTACTGAGGTCTTCCCTGCTAAAAAATGAACATCATTTCTGGACATGAAAACAAATTAATAAATAAAAATAATATACATTTTTTCTATATTATATGTAATATAAATATCTAATATATAAATCATATATTGTAATGGTAATAGTGAATAAATAAATAAAATAAGAACAAAATGGTGATCTCTCCTGAACTGAGATATTTGAAGATACTTTCGCAGGAGAAAAAGGACAAACCCACAGATTAACAGATTATATACAGGAAGCCTGTCCATTTATTTCAAAACTGGAGATTTTATAAAAGAAAGTGGAACTATTTGCTAGTAAATACTAATCTTGGTACAGCGTAACAGTTTCTAAAAACATTTTCTTTTCTAGTGTACCATCTATACACAAGAATATATTTCTTTCTCACAAAAATTAGCTTTGAGTAAGTGCAAACATTCAATACAAACCACTGATTGAAAGCATTCAGAAGAAATTATTTGAAAGTACACAAAAATGCATCTCCTTCAGTATATCTTTTGATTCCACTCAAATCCTCCCAGCATTTGTTCTCATTTAAATAAGCAATATTCCTCACCACTTGGCAAAGCGAAACAGGTACTTCAAATATTACATTCCTTACTTACAAATTATTTCTTCAGCTTAAAAGTCCCTCATTAACTCTTCCGCAAATTATCACTTTACAGATTACATTTTAAACTGGAGAACTTTAAGAAGGCAGCTAAAACAGTTTCTTCAGCTTTTTACACAAAAGAATACAATAGCACAAAGTGGGTGCCTTCTAAAATACGTTGTTTTGTTCAAGACAAAAGCAGTTCAGTTTTTTTTAATACAATAAAAATAGATGTATTTGACTTGTGTAAGCTATTTGGCGTTAAAAAATGACTGCATTATTTCTCTCCAAAAATTAGCAGCATATAATTTGAAAGTTCTGTGATTTGAATCAGACCAGTCATTCCTAACTGAACGCTGGTGATTTTCTGTTACAGTCTAATAATGGCTGTGGATCAGGAGCCCCTGTAAGACTCGGTCCGTGGACACAGAGCAAATCTATTCTGCCAGTCAAAGAGATTCCAGGAAGGCCCAGTGAAAGTCATGAAACTACTTTCAGAATAAAATATTACCTGACCTGAACACGGCAGTGAAGGCCTTGATCTAGCCTTTCTTGGAATGGCAGGTTTTAGTATTTCTCACCGAGGTAAATTAATTATTTTTATTGCCCCTTCTAACCTTTTCATGAAGAAAGAAGTACATTAATCACGCAGGGGCCAATTTTATGTTCCAGAAACATAAACTTAGACATTCCCCTCATGGTAAGGAAAGAACACAGGCCTTGTTTTCCAATACCAACAGTAGCAGCTGCCTGGAAGGGTGTCATCAAAAGTGCCACTGAGGTGGAAGGAGGCTTTCCGTGTCTCATGTTCAGAGGAGGAAAGAAATACTTCAGAGTTCCACATTTTCAGTTAAGATAACCTTGAAATGGACTTGAGAATAAAAATGTTAATTTTTCACCCTTTGTGAGCTGTAGAGTTGTGTCAAGCAATGGACAAAGTAAGCAAGCCACCCCGTTCAGAAAATGACTTTTTCCGTATGATTTAACGTGTATATATACCTCCCATCCTCCTGCACAAAGAGCTTCACCATCTTGGGGTGGCCTGGGTGGGAACAAGCCGCACTGGAAGTGTATCTAAAGTGCTCTTTAGATACAAACCTGGAACGTGAACAGTCATAAGTTGGGCAGCTGTAAATTAGTGTTGCCAGCAGTATGTCGAGGGGAAGAACTTGATGTCATTTACCTGACAAAACACTGCACAATGCGGAAATACTAAAACTTAAGGGTTTTTTAACTCCATTCAGATGCAGTACCTATTAGCTCAATGGAAAACAGCAGGCAACCTGTAGCTGTTTGAGAACTTTCATGGCCGCATTCCAGCCTGTAAGCTCACCTTGTCTTCCAGCCATTCCTTCCCGCACTGCTGTTCTCTTAATCAAAAATGGACATGCATGTTAACTTTCCAGAAGGAAGAGGGGATTGATCCTGCAGAATTTAGGCAAACAAATACTATGCATACAGAGGGGTTAACCCAAGTCAATGGGATTGCTTGTGTACATTGGATTTGAGGGGATCCAGCCTAAAGGCCATGCGTAGGCTTCAGCTACTTTCTGGCCTATGTGATTAATGTTGATTTAAGTCCCCTCAGAGCAGATCCCGTAGTGTGTGCGTAGCACACAGGTGCGTTGCACTGACTTCCACAGAAGTCGAGGAACTGAACACATCACTTGGATGCATTCAAGTTTGCGCTTGGCAAGAGGGGACTCCAAGTAGTTAAAGCTAGCATAAGTGATAATGCACTATTAGAACTATTACCTTGTTAGATAGCCAAACTAATCTTGTAAAGCTCTGATTCTGTGGGGATTGATGCAGAAAACCCTAAAAAGAACCCCTGGGTATCATGGTACCCCCATAAACTCGGTGGAGCACTACATGGATAAAGAAGTTATTGTCTTATTGAGCTGGAGTTAACTGAGAGTCTCCACAAGATGTAGAGGATTTAAGTGTGTTTAGACACCAGATATCAACATGTAGAAATTTCAGCCTCAGGAAGTTTTAATGGAAGAAAGTAGCTTAATCACTCTGTATATTTTGCAACTTTAGCTGAAGGTTTAACATCGCAAAATGACATACTGCTATGCAGCTTTAAGAATCACACAATTGTATTAAATCATTCCCCATGTTTTTCAAGTCTACTGTTCATTAAAAACTCTTCTCCTGTTTGCAGTTTCCAGTTTTCAAATGGATGACACAACTGATGCATAGCTTAATGTTCATTCCCACGAGTCATAATTAATAAATAATCATATCACATACATAGAATTTTACAGGTACTCTTAAAATGGTTTAACAGTTCTATTAAATATATAGATAAAATAATCACTGCTATATAAAAAAATCATTTTAAAACAGCTGAACTCTCAAGCTTTGCATAAAATTCTGTAGACACATTCATTACAATCTAGAAACTCAATAAAAATACATTTTAGAGCTCAATCCATCAAAAATATTCATGGCATTGAAAAGTGATTGTCATTTTTTTACTGTAATCTGTGCTTGCCCTATCTTTGCACTGATCATTTCCTACGCTTTGGCAAAGGCTATATTCAATTCAGTTTGTAGGTTATGCAACTGTTTATCTCATTTCTTCACCTGTAAGACATCTGCCCCATAAATGTTTAGCAGGATTCTGTCTTTAATAGCATATCTTTCCTTGCACTTTCTATAAAATCACAACGAAACACTTTGCTGTTCAGCTACCTGACTACAATAACATTGAACCATCCTATTACGGTTGTCTCTTGGTCTTTAATGGTGCTTTTGTGAACACCACACACCCTTTATCCATTGATCCTCAAGCACCTCCTGACACTTACACTTCACAATATGCTGCTACCCACACATTTGCTCAAGAACATCGGGGTTTAGAAACAGTCTTAATAGATCAGTGTATCTGAATTCTGCTGCTAAATCAAAATACCAAATGGAGTCAGTTCAAGCTTAGTATTTTCGCAAACCCAAGCAAAAATTCAGGAAAAACTTCCTTCTTCAGACAGTGCATGTATCTGTTGGAAAATGGAGAGATGACAGATTGCCCACCAGCCTTTAAAACCTCTGCTACCTCAAGCCAGTCCTCTACCCAGCAAGTTAAAAGGGGCTTTGCCATAGTGAATGCTTCACAATCAGGCTTTCAGACTGTGAGCTCAGAATAAGACACAAAGTCAAACAACAAGCAGTTTTTTCAGAATACAGCACTTGCATTGAGGGACTGGATCTTGTGCTGTGGAAGAAGAGATGCAGGCTTACAAGTCAATTTAAATGGGGGGGAGCTGCCCACCTTTTGTGGTTCCAAGTAATGGCAAAACTCCTGAAGAGTTCAGGCTCTTTTCAGGCACAGTTGAACATCCCAGAATGATTACTTTTAACTCTTAACCCTGGATCTTCTGACCCATGGTATGGCTGATTAAGGTAGACCCAGACTATTTCTGTTATAGCAAAACCACAACTAAACCAATCCAGATATGGAAAGCAACTTAATACCAAGTATCATGAACCAGTTTAGTATATTTTTTTTTATCTATTTTGCATGGAAGAAACAATCTACATCTTTTAATGGGAGAGGCTGGAAAGCCTACATCAGTTTCAACACCAGGTGAGAGGACAAGGCAATTGCTGGATGCTGTTTGACATTTAAACTACTCATTTCACTGTTTCAGTCACTGTTCATCAGTGGGAGGCAAGAAGGAAAACCCTGGGTTTTCTCCCTCTTGGAAGAAAATACTGTGTAATGAAGTTGCCAGCATCAGTGCATTCCCATTCACTTTTCCATTCTTTATGGGTATCAGTTGTTTAGATGAAATATCCAAAGGCCTCCTCATTAATTTTCTTGTGAGGAAGACAAGAAGGGAGCTTAATTTATGTGACTGACCTTTGATAGCTGTAAAGTCCTACAAAGGGACTGTAATCCAACTCCAGAGAGTCTCTGCTGAAGACTAAGAAAACATGAAAGAACCAGGGAATAAAGTACAAATGCTCAGAAAAAAGTTGTCTTAAGCCAAAGGAGCCTATGAAGAGTGGCACATAATGAAGAGCTGTCTGCGCTTTCCCTCCAAACTAATGTGCATTGCTACTTGCTGCCATTTAGTAGCTGCCATGCCCCAGCCTGGTGTTCACTGGTTTCAGGATGAGGATATAAAGTTTCTTGTTTTAAGTTTTATTCTTTCAGAGAAAACACAGAAGCCCTTCCATGTTATATTTTAGCCTACTTCAACAGAGCATCTTCAAAAATTCTAACGTAGGTTTTGTCTTAGAAGAAAGGATCACTGTCTTCATCAACAATCACAAACACGTTCACGCATCACAAAATCAGGCAATTCAAAATGCTGAACATTTTCATCAGCAAGATGAAAGACTGTTTTGTTTACTTATGTTGATTTACACTGAATTAAGTTGGGAAGTTTGGATCTGTTCCTTATCAAGTACAAAGGATCTTATTTTTTGGTTCATAGTGTGAATCCAGCTCTAGTCAATGGTGACAGGACAGAACAGAAAAGATTTCAGCATTCTGTTGACTGAAAGAGGTTCAGAATTTTACTTTCAATGTTTAAGATCTCCTACCATGCACTGCTGCTATTGAATTCTAACTGCAGCTCCTAAGAAAAATCCCAGGGAAACAAGAAGCCTATAAAGAAGAATGAAGTGTGATGGACAGTTAGGATTACCCCAGCAGATGACATCACTACAAACAGGTTTTAAATACCTGCAAATAAATTGCTATATATTCTGATGTGTCCTGACCCCAGGTACTATTAGTTCAGCTGAAAACTATGCCAGGTTAGAGATACACCTTATGATAAAACAGAATATGTAAAATTTATAGTCATGTGTTGTAACTTTCACCCAATATAAATCATGAAAGCTCTCATTTTATGAAGCACATTGCAGACAACCTTCAGAATTTTCAAGTGGAAGCAGCAGCACAATGTAGTCTCATAAAGCATAATATGAAACTAAAAATATGCCGATGAAAAATAGTGACTTCACTGAAAGTCACACAGAGAAAAGATACTGCTATTAAATTGAATTTGAAGACTCCTCTTTTGTCATGTAATGCACAGGCACACCCCCTCTGTCAAAAATCCTAAATCAAATATCCTGAAGTGTTTACTGATGTGGACAAAAATTACAAGACGCAGAAGTGGCTCAGCTGTGTCTATGGACAAGCCACAGAAGTCTCTTCAGTTGCACGACAAAGTCAATACCACCTGTCAATGTTTCTCTATATTTAGTTTTACATCTGTCATTTCTTTATTGATTTGGGCACTTAGAGGATATTTCTAATCCTTTTACCATGCACTTGTGCCCTAACTGTAGCCTCAGCAAGTTAGGTTACCTATTGGTTTTTTTATATCTTCAAAAAAGAGAAATCTTCACATGATCTGGTAGATGGAAGCAGCAGAGAAAAGGGAGCAGCCTCAGAAGCAATGAGGTACTAAAAAAACCAAAAAACCACAATGTGTTGTTCAAAAAAGCAACTAGCCTACACATTTTTCACACTTCTCCACACCCAAATTATTCCTGCAAATTAAACATAACAAAAGGTGCAGGTTAAAAACTAATTTAAATCCTAGAAAACCTAAACCCCCCTACCCAAATAAACCCTCAACCTGATTTTGTTGGTCTACCGGATTGGCATTAGAATTATAATCAGTTCCTGGGGTCAGCATGTTCCACCACCTGCAGCTCTGCTCCACCCCCAGCTCTCTCTAAGAATTCCATGGAAAACGAGAAGAAGCATTTCTAGCCTTGCCCTTGCAGGTGGGCCGGATTCATAGGCAACTAGACACCACCCCCCTTCCACAGCTGTCAGGCCCTACATAAGTAAGTGAAGCCAGAAGAATAATTTTTGAAGACTAGAGCTCTGAATTATCCATATTTCTACTGATAATTATCTGGTTTTATTTAGCATCTTATAAAGCAAGGCACAAATGTACAAAATGGCATCTACTAAATCAGGTCATTTTTATATATATTTACACAATTATCATAATATAAAATGTGCTTAGACACTGTCATAGCACAACAGCAGAGGAATCGAGGACGACCTGATAATAAACGCAAATACCAGGTCCTACATTTCTGTTTGTGCTTCACCTGAAGGAACATATTCATATGCAGATACACAAAGCAATCCAGCCACCGTCCTTTATTTTTCCATCCCTCACAGAGATCAAACTTTGTTGCTAAGAAGCTGTGGAAGGAGTAAAAGGCAGTAGACCAGCACCCAGAAGAAAATTATGAAGTAGAATAGCTCTGGCTGCTCAGCAATCGTAATCTCATGAGTCGGTGTTGGAGTCTCACTTGCTTCCGAGTCCTTTTGCTTCCTGAAAACAGAAGAGAATTTGATAAGAGGCAGGAAGAAGAAGAAAAAGCCCTCACTGTTAACATTTACTGCAAAGATCAGGGGGCAGAATAAAAGACAGCAGTTTAATGAGCCATTTCAATCTAGTCAGTTGGAGTCCAAGCTAGACTATGAGGTGCATGATGGGCTTTAGCAGTGTGTTTCCTCAGGAGCCATGGTGCATAGCAATTAATCCTCTGAAAACTCTGGACAGGTAGTTTAAATACATGCCATTGCAGCACAGTCCTGTGATGTAAGGTGATTTCCATCAGTCAAATTTATATTCAGAACAATAAATACAGCTCTGGGCAACACATAACAACACTTCCACTATTCTACCTACATGCCGTAGCTGACTTGATACACTTTCCTCAAATCATCTACTTTCAGAGCTTCCTACGTCAGACATCAGAACATTAAATAGGAAAAGCCCAAGACTTCGAGGAACCAACTAGCACTTGGGGTTTTGTAGGACAACTCCAAAATTCCAGCCTTCCAAAATTCCAGCTTTGGTTCATAGGACAAAGCCCAATGGACTGTAACTGCACCACTGAGCACTCACAAAGACAAGAAAAGATCTTATTTAAAAAGGCATAAGATGGTACACTCATTTTATAACTTACTGAGACTATATGAATCACCCTCTGGAAGACTTTTTTTTTAAATGTAATTTTGGAGAAAACTGGGGTTTGGCCTGTTTTAATGAGTCCTTTTTCTGGCTTGAGGCATCCTGCTTGTTCAGATATTATACTGGATATATATCTTAAGTATTACAGAAAACTTGCTCGCTTTCAGCACTCTGGAAACGGGCAGAACTGTGACAGCTATTTATTTTTTTTTTTAACAGAAGTGTGAGACCAGTTACTGGGTCCTGATAATATTTTATGTGTTTTCTGCATTTAAATGCAACCATCATTTTAACTCTAAGTTCAGGGACACACTATTCAGTATCACCTGAGAGGGAAATGTAAAGCAATGCTTATTCCTTATAGATATGTAGACCCTAATACCAAAGGGATACACACTCTGAGTTCAGGATCCATCACAGCACCCTAAGTCTAAACATATACAAATTACAGAAACAGATGGGTGCTCTAACAGAGGCCAGAAGTCCGTTGAATCATTTTCCCTAGCACTGACCATGCTAAACAGTGGTCTTGACAGTCTTCCAAACCTGGAAAGAGTCATCACTGCCAGAGGACCTCTTATTTGAAGTCCTCCCCCTCCTTTCTTGGTCTGAAATACCCACCATGTGGGGACAGTGCTCACAGACTTGCTTAGGCAGCTGAATCTTTCAAGTCAAGAAAAAGCATTTTAGTCAAGGAGAAGAACTAGCAATAAAGAAGTTTTGCACCTTACACCTATGGAAAATAAGGACTCTGAGCCATTACACACGATGTCCAGTCAGTCTCTACCATTATAGTTAATTTTCATTTCCCTTTATAACATTCTTAGAAGTACCTAGGAGTTACGGATTCCTTGCAAAAGGCTTTGTCTGAATAAGAACCACTCACCTGACGTTTAATGGATTTTCATCCATATTTGTCATCTTGTTTTCACCACAGGTTTCCTGAAACAAGCAAACAAACAAACAAACCAGGAATAGATTATACAAACAAATAAAATTCAGCATCTCACAAAGAGGGAAGTTGTGTTTGCATGCTTTGCAGAGTATGCCTAGCATTTGCTCATCTAAAATGATCAAGTGCGCTTATAAATTTGTTCCCTGCCTGCACATCCACCACTGCAGTCTGGTGCGCACACAGAAAAGGAAAAAATTGTGAAAGAAGAGGGTTTTTTTTGCTTTCAGCTGCTTTCATTCAGTTGAATAAGGCTCCCCTCATTCATATATATTTCTAGTAGCTCTGACAGCATGGCAAAACCTATGTGAAAATGTGAAAAATCTATGTGAAACCTCCATGTCATTGAACATTGGTGGCAGCACTTCTTTAAAACTTCCAGAAGGTCAAAATTTTATTTGGTGCTGAAAAGAGCCGTACTCCCATCCTCGCTCAGCGTGCCCAGACTGCTGTTGCTGTCCATTCCTTCCAAGTGAAAAAATGAAAATCTAGAGCTCAGCTGTATAGTGTGCTCTCAAGAAACCAATATGAATTACATCTGCCATTAAGGATGCAGTTTCACATTACAGCTAAAATTCTTTTAGGGCCAGCTGCTGCTATTGAAATGATGTAATACGCTACTACTGTGAAGGAGCCCAATCTTTGTAGCAACATACATACAGAGAATATCAAAACTTCAAGAAACTGGAGCAGCAAATAAAGCCAGCTTCAAAGAAGCGGAATGTTGCAGCTATACAGTTCCAACAAAGTAAGCATCAAATTTACAATAGATTTAATTGCAGTATTAGGTACTCCTTTGTGGGTTTGTTCAAGGTTCAGTGAGGTTCAGTTCCATATATTTGGGAGAGTTCAATAAAGCTTTTTCAGCTCTGCCTGGTTTTGGCAATAAAATTATTAGAAGCCACAGGGCTTTTGGATTATCTATAGAGTAGACCCTTTTACGGTATGTGAACTTCTGGAGTTTAAGAGAAATAGAGAAACAGTGATAGAAAGATAAATTTCCATATACTTACCTCCTCAGAAGTATTAGGAAATCTTTTCCGGAGTTGAATGTTGGAATCACTATCACTGGTTCTGAAATGTATGTAAAATTTAAATTCATAAAGCTAAGTTTTGGTTTGATTTCAAAGAAAGCCCCTGGAGTTGCACATGCTTATTTTAAGTTATGCAAAACCACAAGTATGCACTGTTGCATGTATTACAATATGGACTTGAATTTATCAGAAACATCATAAAAAATAGCTCTGAGAAAATCTGACCCACGATAAAATATCCATATGCCCAAATTCAAATCTTTTCTGAAAAATGGTATCTGATAGGGTTTTTGTACCTTTAGTGTCATTTACATTTAAGTGAGAGTATACCCCAGGGTTTATGGTTGTCTGTATAAAAATAAAAAAATTGACAGACCTTGCAGGGAACAGAAAGCATTGAGGGAGACAATGCGTTTTTCTAAGCAAATTCTTTCAAACGCTATCATGATAAACATCAACAAATTACGGTTCGTGTCCCACTCAAACACATTACCTAAGAACTAAATTAGAACGTAAGAGGAAACAGAAGCAAATGGAGTACAATTAGCTGAGTGCCTCTGTACTGGGTCTGGCTCGGGTGCAGATAACATCCCCTGTATATTTGGCTGTCACTGAGCAGTGCTCACCCAGCACCAAAGTTGTCTCGTCTCTCCAACCCTCCGCAAAGGCCAGTAGGCTGGATGTGGGCAAGAGGCTGGAAGGGAATACAGCTGGGACAGCTGACCCAAAATGACCAAAGGGGTATTCCATACCATATGACATTATGCTCAGCAATAAAAACTAAAAGGGAGGAGGAGGGCAGAGGGACACACACATACTTTCACTATTAAGGCATTTGTCTTCTGAAGCAACCCATGAGTTTTTCATCTTATTTTCTTCCCCCCATACTGTTGAGGATGGGGAATGAGACAGTGGCTTGGTGGGCACCTGGTGGCCAGCCAAGGTCAACCTACCACAGACTCGTTCATTTGTTCATAGAGAGAAAAAAAAGGCCAACAAATATTTATTGGAGAGAAGCAGCATTACACTTCCACATAGTGTCACAATGCACACGGATTATTTCATGTACGTTAAAAAACACTCTTTCTGTTGGAAAAACAGTTACAACACTGCCATGTTCAAAACAGGGTTGCAGCTGGGTTTTGTGTAGCAAAGTCAAGTCCCATTGGCACTGAATCACTCATGTTTAATATAAATACACATGTTTAAGATAAACACAGGAAGAAGGCAGTGAGTCCCAGTACAGTGCTCCTAAAGGAAGTCTACAAGAAACATCCAGTGGACAAGGAATACTTCAAAAGACCAGGCATTCATACTACCTAGGTGTATTTAAGACAAAATAAATGTGAAATACCTGGATAATTCCTGACAATCAGCAATTTCTTCCAGTTTATCTTGTGACAGAGCAGTAGTGGCAACTTCTGAGATCTGCAAATCTTCTGCTTTTACTATATTTTTCTCCTCTTCCTCCCTAATACTACTTTTTTCTGGTCTCTCTATGGCTATTGATAAATCCTCTAGATGTTCTACTATCGCCTGTTGAAATTAAGAAACATTTTGCATTAGACAACAAGACTGTTGACCCTACACTTCTAAATATCTTAGTGGTGTAGCCTACTCAGATGCTAAGTTGCAGGTAGTACAAGATTGAAAGTCTCACTAAAGACAATAAAAAGCAATTAATTTCTTGAAGATCATATTGGATACATTGGGCTATAAAGTAACATCAGTTCAACATACATACAATTAGTTGTCAGTTCTTTTTATATAAGAAGGCATGGCTCTTTGAAATAATCTGCTAAGACTTTTTTTAATCTATCCCCAATTAGTCTTTGAAGCTAAAAGAAAATTAACTTCATTACTCTAGTAAGTGTCAGGACCAAAACATGTCCAAGCAACTTATCTAAGTGACATGTAGAGTAACGTTAAATGGACACACATTCCTGAAAAACACTGTCTAAAATTACTGCGCTGGAAAACGTGTAAGACAATTCAAAATCAGTCTCTGAAAGTAGAGATATAGTAGCGAATTGCCTAAATCCAATACAGAGAATAATGACCAAAAATCTCTGTCTCCTCCTCCAACATAGACAAGCCTTCATTTTACCCACATAAATTCTTCTACTCAAATCTGTTTAAGTTTTTATAGGTAAACTAATTTGGATTCTGACAAAAATTACCTTTCTATATCAGCAATACTACTTTCTGTTCATCTTGTTACAAATTATTAAAAATACCCTCTGTGATAATCTTTTACGTCTAGAGATCATACAGGAGACTCAAACTACTTTAAAACATAATTAAAATTCACCTTTTTGCAGCATTAATAGTATTATGGCTTACTCTGTCTTTTAATGTCAGATCTTCCTAGGGATCTGCAATTCTATTCATTCCAGTAGAGGGCTGTGGCAAACAGCCTTAGCAGATAGGAAACCCAAGTACATTTTACATATTTCTCTAAAACATTGCAAAATGAAACCAAATAAAAACCATTGAGGTCAGATGCTGGCCCTCCATATATACACAAAGAAATGCTGGTAATAAAAAAATAAAATACCTCAGGATGTTCTGGAATAGTGCAGTCTTGATGGTTGCTGGCCTTTTTGCCATCTTTTTCAATGTCTAACTCTTCTACTACTATTAATGGCACTTCATTTTCATCGGAAGAATTCATGTGACTGTTAATGTCTGTAGCTTCCTCCTTGCCATTCTCAGTATCCATTTCTGATGGAGGGACACCATCTAGCTTATTCCCTAAGTCTGGCTCTGGAGCATCGTCCTTGTAGTTCTGTTCTGGTACACCCTTCTCATGTAAAACATCTGTTACTGTTTCAGAAGAAGCTCTGCCATTTCCAGTATTAAAACCTTCAATACAAGGCTCAAGGTAAGCATCCAAAACTGCTGATATGGGAACATTATAATGTGGATAATAAAAGAGATCGTGGGGTATTACAGATACTTTTGACGAACTGGGTAGCATTTCATCTGAAGGCTCAGCTTCATCAGAGCTGTCCAGGTCCTCTGGAGTTTTAGGTACATCTGAGAGAGAATCGTCAGATGTTTCATGCTGTGTAGATTGTTCTTGGCTTTTGAGATTAGAACCATTCAGTGAACAATGGTTAGTTTCTGTTGTCTCAAAGTCAGGTGATTGCTTTGTATGTTCATTCTGTGGAATTTTCAGTATTTCCTCGTTTAGAAGATGAAGAACATACTTATGTGTATCTTCTTGTTTTGAGGTATCTTCTGGTAAAAGAATTGAAGTTTGGGGCTTTGTCTCTTCTGCTTTATTTATAGATTCATCTGTAAGTATACCTGAAGTCCAAGATAGCGGACTCAAAGAAGAAGTATTGGCTGAAAGGCTCTTAGTTTCGTTGTCATATTCCGTAGAGGTTTCCTTAGTTAATTCTTCAGAGTAGTCTTCAAAAGAGTCGACAGAATTTTTCTGATCTGTCAGAACAGCTGGAGAGAGCTCATCATTCTGTTTCAGTGGATCATAAGATATGCCCCCTTCACCTGGCATGAATTTGTCACTTAGAACCTCCCAAGAGGAATTGGATTCAAAACTGACAGATCCTTTAATTTTCAGTGAGGTAGGCCTCTGAGGCTCCACTTCAGACATTTCCTGTACATCACCAAACACGTGACTCAATTTCCCATTACATTTTTCAGGAACAGTTTCTGATGGGACGCTCTCAAGTGTGTCATGAATATGAACCTTTGGAGGAGCAGGATGACTCCTTTCGTGATTAACAGTATACATGTTTTCTTCACTTTCACTTAAAATCAAGATTTTGCTTTCTTCTTCTGAAGGTGTATCTTTGATGTGGACATACGTGGACTCAATTGGAAGCTCCTTGTCAGGATCTGTAAAGTCTTCCTATAAGTGATGATACAACATTAAAAGGCAAATCAATCCTCAGATACCATCTTACTTTTCCCAAACACTACAGACAGAGTAACTGCCTAGCCCATCATCTTATTACCTTGTGACTGGCCAATTAATGACTCATTTATTTTGAAAGTAGGGAAACCAATTTGGCAAGTCAAGTAAGTTGAACAAAACTCAGTGTCAAGAAGCCACTTGCAGAAGATGATTAGAATGTAGACAAGCCTACTCCTCAGCTGGTAATGTATTCATCTCTCCCTGCTGCACTTGTGGAGACAATTGACTTGGCTTTTTGACACAATCCCAAACCCTGGGAATAAAATAAATCTAAAAAGTCCACTAAATCCACTGTGAAATATATTAATATGCTAGATTATTCCATTCCAACTGACTGTATTTTTTTTAAAACAGTAGGGGTTTTTTTTGTCCATTAAAATGCCCACAAGTCTTAATACCAATAAATCTTAATGCTCATCTACTCTAATAATAATAAATAGATTGTTATAATAATTTTAATTCCAATGACTTTAGTAATGCCCACCAGTTTTATAAACTACAAAATACATACCAGCTAGAACCTTCAGTCAAGAAATGAGAGGAAATGCCTTTTGTGTAGGAACCATCCATCTTGTGTACTTTAGCACAAAAACCTACCCAGCTACTCAAGGGACACTAAGTCCCTTGGGAACCCTTTCAAACCAAAAAGACTATGCTGAACTAGGTTTGTCTGGAAGTACAAGCAGCCTCCAGAACAGTTTTTTCAACTTCGGCAGATCTCTTCTCCAGTTCCTGGAGCTTCCCATTTTTCCTCAAGTTTTCTGTCTCCTATCCTTTAATTCCTTTATAAGTTTATCCTCTCTTCCTCCAAAAGACCTTTGTCATTCCCTGGCACTGTCAGTCCCTGCTCAGTTCTTTATTTTTGAAAAAGTTTGTATTACAGTCCTGGTCCTTTAAGCTGTAGTTTATTTCGTGCTTACAATGAGTACTTTTAACTGCTTTACTGGCAAAATTGAATGCTTGGTATCTTGCACCTGATACAATATCTGTTAAATTCAGGTTGATTGTGCCTCTCAAAGTTGAGAAGATAGAAGTCAAAATGAAATTCAAGGTCCACTGAATCATCATAGACGAAGGGATAAACTTCAGCCTTACTCTGAGACTAATATAACAAAGTAGTAACTGGTTCTAAACTTTGAAAGCTATAATTGGATGTAAATGTTTAAAAGCACAGTTCTACCTAAAGCATTTTAGCAATCCCTAATCCCATTAGACTGGATTTAACAAAAATGTGAAAAATTAAAACTAAGTTTCTGGTTTATTTTAAATAGCTTAGAAAGAAACCTAGAAGACAATTACAGCAATATCTGACTTAATAAAGTACGACAAAGAAAATTAAAAAATAAAAATAAACACATACCCCTTCAAGCTCCGGGAAGTGTTCTAGAAATTGTGCCACATACGTCACAATTGACTGTTCATCGGGTGATTCCACCATGATATCTATGGAGACAGATGCAAGGGGCTTAAGGACACATGGCTTTAAAATGCTCTTGCATTGGGACAGATTGTCAGCCAATTTTCTGGCCTTTATGATGACAGAAATAACAGCTACAAGGACTTTTCTTTCTCTGACAGATCAGAGACGGTAAAATCCTTCTCACTGTTGTTGGTACTTGAAAGAGTTCTCAATATCTTATTCACATTATTTTTTTTCTTATTTCCAAACACATCCCAAACCCTGATCAGTGTCCCTTTTCATCCACCTTCATACTTTCATTTATGTTGTTGTCATAGACGGTGATCTTGCTGAGTGGCTGCACAGAGGGTTCTTTTAGCAGGACAGCCCAGTCTTCAAACAGGTGGCTCATGAAAGCACAAATAACCGATCTGTGCTTTCAGTCATAAAATCAAGGCCTAATACCCGTCCAGTAGAGTTCACTAAAACAAACTGCAAGCAGCAGCTCCATTTATATACATATACTTATATACACACATATATGCTTATGTTTACATATCTGTGTATATATGCATTGTAAAGGAAAAACTGGGAGATTCAAATACATTTGAATAGCTGTCTACCCATTTTCCTGGTATGGCAGACTGGAGAGACATTTAACTTAGTCTCTGCAGACTGTAGGCATTATGAAATGGTGCTAATGCATGGAGGGACCTCTCAGCACAACAGGGTGGGGATTAATGCCTGCTGGTAATGCAGATATCACATAGCATCTAAACATTAACCAGGACCAGTGTACATAGCTAAAACTATGGTTAGATCCCTGCCCCCAAGGAGCTTACAAATATGACTGGAAGCATATGACTACAAGCCAGCGACCAATTAATTCATTTGTATTTTCTTATCAATCAGCCCACCTCACTGATCACATCAACACCCTAATCATTGGGAGGTTTTGGTAGGTATCACAATGCAATATTCATTAATTCATTATAGTTAGAATGTTACCCAACAAAGCTGATGTAGGCATTTTACCTTCTGGTTCTAGGAGCCGAGGAACACCCAGCTTGTTTTGTGCTATGCTGAAAGCATCCTCCAGGTTTTCTCGAGCTGATTTCTCCAGTGCTTGCTTCATGTCTACCAAAGTAGAGTCTATTGCTTTTATGACAGCTAAGAAAGCAAGGCCGCTCCTCCAACTGCTGGCAAAGTCCTGAACTGCGACACCGTACCTGAACAGAAGTACATACAGTTTATTACAAAATCCAAAGTAAAGGCATCATAATTTTCAAAGGCTCCTGAAAGTCAAAAGTAAGGTTGCCGAGTTTTACTAGTCACATTTGAGATCTTTTTGGATTTCAAAACGCACAAAATACATCCATGAAACACCAGAATTCACAAACTGGGTTGGTGTCACTAACAGCTGACATCAACCTGCTTGTAGGAAGTAGTTATTAAAAACAAAGCCCTCAAGAACTCAGCAACCACATTTAACATTCGCAAAACCAAATGTCTCTGTGATTCCTGTTTCTGTTACTCTCCAGCATTTTAATGCCATAGCTTGGGAAGACTGCCAACACTTAAGTACTTAAAAACATAAGCATAAATGATTCACATTCCTATGTACTTGGCCTTCTATAGCAGAAAATTGTGCTTTGCCAAATGCAAATGGTGTCAGTATATGTATAAACCGCAAGCGTGTTAGATGCCCGAAGTTTTGGAAGAAAAAACAACTGTCAAACTTGCAATGAAATACAGCCCCAGAATAGAAAATTCTGCACAGGTCATTGGATAACAGGATTATAATGACACTATTATTTTTTTAATGGTGCAGTTGCAAGAACAATTTTCTACTCTTAGATATTCGCAAATTGCACTCTGACCACTCTGAAAAGTCTGTGGCCTTTATTCTCTGGTCCTCACTTTCCTTGACCCTCTCCCCACTAATGATATTATCAGCATTATTTTGGCATTAAAACTGTGCTTCCTTTACAGGCTACATTGGCAGCAGTGAACTACAGATCTCAGTGGGACAAGTATATCTGCACAACAAGCACCCTTCACTGGAGATAACCAAGAGATGATGTGGCCCACAGAACCAAGTATTTAGGATATAAATTTTTATCTTCAACACTAGACACAGAACGTTTGTGTTCACAGGCAGATTTGGACATATAAATCCATCAACAGGCAGAAATATCAAATATTCAGGTATCCAACTTGTGTAAGTAAGTTTAACCCATGCCCTCTTTAAAGCTCTCTGGCAGTCATTGCTTCCAGTAACAACACATGTAAAATACACTTCAAGCATTTACACATGCACTAGACATCTTACACTAAAGTTTCTTAACCCAACAGTAACTCTGCCAGGTTAAAGCATTACTAGACAAAACGCTTTGGTGAAAGAACTGCTTTTTTATTAAAGACGAAAGAGATGTGTTGAGCAATGGAAATGGACTCACAAGTTACAAGTTCATGAGAAGGAACCCAAGATTCACCTCCTTCCCCTCCAGTTCAGAATTACAGAATCATAGAATGGTTTGGGTTGGAAGGGACCTTAAAGATCATCTAGTTCCA
>JAOXJM010000041.1:7213682-7231262 GCA_026413425.1 Tringa solitaria
AATAAGACGAGGAGTGCTTGTTCCTTGCCAGAAGCACTGTATGCTCGGTGCTGTACAAACAGCTCTTGGGCCAGCTGAAGAGTTTTTAATCACATCTGCCATTTCCTGAATCCATTTCCATAGTGAACTACAGCAAAAGTGTAAGGGGAATCATATTACTGACCAACTTTCATTTACCTTCTAATATAAAAAAGTAAACCATATATTTAATATAAATGAAGTAGACTGACAAAGTAATATTTCATTTTAGGGACAATTATTCTCAAGTGGTTCTCAAATTTCACTTGAATTAAGGAAATCTGCCAATTTATGAACAAAAAACATTAAAAGCAGTTATATGCTGTATTTCAATTTACTCATAGAGCATATCAAATATATTTTAAAACCATTTTGTGTTTCTTCAGCCCTACAAAAATAGCTAACCTATCTTCTGGGAAATCACGTTCTGTAAAAGTCTGGTTTGTTTTTATTGGTCAGAGTAATTATAGGCTAAGTAGCAGCTTCCGTAAATCAAATTTTAATATTGTTCTTTTTGATCATTTTAACTGAAGGGTCAGCAGCCTCTAATCATATGTATAATTGTTTTCCTTATTTTGATGTATTGGAATAGAGCTTTCAGCATGAATTACGTGTCACTGACGGCCATTCAGGCCTTTTAAGTCCTCTTATTCCTGTAAAACTTGATTTTATGTAAGATTGGTTAAAAAAAGTCATTACCCCTTAAGTGCTTTAGAAAACATGGAAAATGCCAAACTAATTATTGCTGTTGGCTTTTCTTTTAAGACATCTTAGAAGAACGAGCACAGATTTGAAACAGCTCTCTACAAATGAAACTGTAAATTATATTAGGGTTCCAGAATATCTGTAAAAAACCCACATCATTTACCACCTACAAATCTCAAAGTACAATAAACTAAGAGATGTGTCACATCTTTCTTGGGCTTCCCTTCCTTCAGCACCTCGACCCCAGAACTTCTTGCAGGCACTCACACATCCAGGGCTGAACAGCAAAAGTGCTATGTGCCACCTAGGGTGTAACTTCCACCATCGATGTGTTAAAATTAACTCTTGAGGGTGGGTGGAGGTTAATGTTAAGCCAGATCTGTTCCCAGAGACACTTTTTTTCTGTTAAAATATATGTGTTAGTGCAAAGGGGAAAGCAAAATGGGTGCAGGAGCTAGCGGCAGGCAATGGGGCCACCTCTTCCTCAAGCTCAGGAATGCTTGGATGGGCAGCATCAGGTTCTGGGGGCTGGACATACAGACTTCCAATGTTGGCTAAAATCAAAGAAGAAACACAGAAGGGTACACAGAAGCATAATGAATATTTTCTGATTTCATCAGAGGCTTAGATTCTTGGTTTTGGGTCCTATTTTTCACCAATCACTTTGGCAACCTTCATTTTCAGGGTAAATAAGGATGCAAAAGTGAGCTGTGTTTATTTACAGATCATCCATAAAACGAGCACACATTGGCTCCTAATTTTGCTGCAGAAATTCTGCCATCAATGCAAATTAGAGGTGCACATATGCCTGAAAGGATGGGTGAGCCAAGCTGGTATGACTGCTTCAGGAAGCTCACACACCAAGGGAAAAAAAAAAAAAAAGGCACATTCAGGAAAGCACTTGCATATATCCACAGGTATATATACTAATCAGTGAACGTTTCTACAGCAAACTGTCTCTTTCCAATAAAAACGATGACCCCAGAATGGACACTATTCAATTCTGTAATAGTCTAAAGCAATAGTGACTGGGCGGGGAAGAGGAAAGGGGAGGAAATGTGTTTATAAAATCCCTAAGGCAGGCAAACCCCTAATGCAGTCCATATGCTCAACGGTAGGGTTAATGGGAAAAGTCCATGCAGGTATTTACTGATGTGTGCCTTTAACTGTTATTCTTCTCTTTGTGGACCTCCCAGTTTCGGTACAGCCCCTCTTCTCCACAGCCTTTTCATTTGAGATCATTGTAGAGACTCTATAAACTTTATACAGTTTCTATAAATTAAATGGAGTCTTTTTTTCTCCTTCGCACCTACTATTGTATAATAGTGAAGAAAATTGTTCAAGTCTAAAGTTTCTATGCTTATGCATATAGTTTACTGAAACTGCGCTGGGTTTACTGGGCAGCTAGAGAGCAATAACACCATTATAAAATTATAATTACACACACCATATGGCTGGCCTGCACACAAATCCTATGCTGGAAAAGAAGAATGCCTGCTGTGAGGGCTGGATTCAAGGATGTAATTCTGGAAGGTAGTAAAATGTTTGGAATTGCCATTTTGGTTCAGCTCAGCCCAGACCTTGGCATAAGAGAAAAATTATAAAGAGAAATCTTGACCACCACACAGAAGCTGGGCCTTCCATACTCTTCCAGTAAGCCCAACTGCAATATGCTTTCATAGTAGGGTCTAAGATGTGGCAGAGGCACAGTATTTATATCAAAGTACACGGGTACGGCACTAACAGGCATTAGCTGCAATAATTTAGAGGGGAAGAAACCTCTAGAGAAGGAAAATGTGTACTGTTAGGATGATGAGCCTATTGTATAACCCACACAGTTCTCTGCCCATAACTGTGTCCCAGAGGACAGCAGAATTTGGCTTGGCCAGTGTCTGCACCCTGGTCAGTTTGCAAATAAATATTCACGAGGATATACATTCTGGTTTGTCAAATCTTATGGCAAAAGCAACTAAGCTATCACAGAAAACTAAGCTAATTAAAAAACCACTTGGGCAAATTCAAGGTTAAGCTGTTAATGGAGACAAGAGTTCAGCTGCTTCCGTTTGTAGCACTATTTCCTTCTCCATCAGCCTACAAATTCCTCAGGCATTTACTGCTAATGCCACTTCTTTCTCCTTCAGATCTCCTCAAAGGTCACAACTGTTGCAATACCTACAAGAAGCCAATCCCTTAACAGCCTCTGGGTTCAACAGCAAATTGGAGATAGCAAATATTGATTTGCTCTTAAATACTATTTATTTTGTTGTTGTAGAACCAGTTATGAATAATCCTCTGAGGCACACCACCACGGGGCTGGGCACATGAAGGAACTATGAAACGTGGAAGCTGATTTGAATGGAACACTCATCAGTGTGTAATTACGTAGCTTCAGAAAACTGCTTGATTTGCATGTATGGATATTACTCCCAAAGCAAAGCAGAAGGTCACTTAAATTTGTTTCCAGACCTATTACCATTTCATCCAGGATATCATCATCAGATGACGTTAAAACCTTCACAACAGGCCAAGCTGGCTTTTAGATCCACTTACAACTTACCTCCAAGACATCTTGCTAACTGCTAGTTTTATAACACACACAAAAGCCAACTTCCTTGTTTCTACCGCAAGTTACAACCTCTATAGATACAAGATATACCTGTTATTAACATGAAGCAAGTGTTCAAGACAGAAACGCTGGTGTTGGCCACCTAACTGTGAAAGAGGATGCTTTGACTGCTCTTGGCTTCAGAGGCAATAATTTGCCAGGAGAAATGTCCCATATCCACGTCATCAGAACCAGCTCATAATGTGTTTGGCTCTAGAGGCACCTGAGCACCTGCCGAAGTCTTGGATCAGGAGAAAATGGTACTTCTTATTACACAACAAAAATATATGGGCATAAATATATGATATTTAAATACTATAGCCTAACTTCAAAATCATAAACATGTGGTCTGTACATCCTAAATCTTGGGGAACGCAAATTCCTCTCCTTCCGTCTTCCTCACCCCAAAACCTGAGTTCATACAGCCAAGCAATCTATCACTCTCTAATGAACACACACTGAACCCTCTACGTTTGAACTGCCCAAACTCCAGGCCAATAAATAAAACGAAAACTGGATTTAAACTGGGCTTCATGGTGATCCTACTTGGTGACTCAGCCTAGGTATTTCTGATTACTGGTCATCATTCTGTGATTCTATGATCATACTATACTGTTTTCTCTGCAAATTTAATCACAGAATCACAGAATGGTTTGGGTTGGAAGGGACCTTAAAGATTATCTAGTTCCAACCCCCCTGCCATGGGCAGGGACACCTCCCACTAGACCAGGCTGCTCAAAGCTTCATCCAGCCTGGTCTTGAACACCTCCCAGGGATGGGGCATCCACAGCTTCTCTGGGAAACCTGTTCCAGTGTGTTACCATCCTCGTTGTGAAAAATTTCTACCTGACATCTTAGAAAATTGATTTTACCTAAAATTGCTTACTTGTTGCCCGCAACGTTCCAAGCTTGTGCTACTATGTCTCAAGCACTGAAAAGTGCTTTTCCAGACATGAAAACCCATGTTGTTCTTACCAATAATGACAAGTCTGCCAGCAATACCATTAGCTAAAGAGAATTTCTTACGTTTTTGTTTTAATTAGATGGCTGTATCTTTGCATACACCCAGACAAATGGCACCGAGTACCCATGTTGAATTTTGGTGTCAAACCGGCAAAAAGAGGATGATGTCTGACTAAGATCTGCCTCAATGAGCTTCTGCATACAGTGCAGCTGGGACATATGAATCCCGTTCTGCCTTTTTGTGCTTATATAGATGCAAGTAATTGCATATGCCATACGGGCAAATAAAGGCCATGCCATTAGTTACAATAAGTGGCCAGACATGAGATACAGGATGTTGACAGCGGTAAGGAAGGACAAGTCCTTGTCCAGGAGACCTTTTACTGTTCAAACACAACACGTGGGACAAAGTTCAGATGTAAAGACAAAAGACCAGGCAACATATCTGACATGGGAGGAATGATTAGAGGTCAGCTGTAACAACAACAATAAAAAAAAAAAGAGGGGGTGAGAAAGGGAGACTTGGTGGAGTGTAGCAACTGACAGCAAAACAAATCAAGAGTTTAAGATGAAATGTGTAAAGTAGGGCAGGGAAAAGTGCAATTAAATTTTCTTCTTTTGCTTCATCTCGGCACAGACTTACATTAAACACATCGAGCTATGAACCCTCAGAGACTTAATCTCTATTATATATTTTTACAAGAGGCTGAAAAGTAGCTCACAATGTAAGACAACATGTAGGAAAACACATTCTTCTCAAGTCTATATGGTGCAGTCCAGCTACACTGCTCAGTGAGTACTCAGTACTTACAAGAAAATCTCCATATTTGTAGGAGTGTGAATTTTAATGGCATAATCAAAGTATAAGGAATAATTTTATCCAAATTGCCCACAAAATTCATTTTATAAGCTTCTGAATTCCTGGGAATTGTATATTTTCCTTTTGCTCAAGAAACCCCCAAACAGCTTAGAAGATTAATATAAATTTTCCTTTTGATCTATACTGGGATTGAAAGCTTTGTTCTGTACCATATGCCAATTTGATGTAATTTGGAGCACATGAAATATTAAATCTTAAAAAACTCTGGTTTTCTAAAGGAAACATTAACTACACTGTATAACATGAGACTGCTCTCAAGTTACCTCCTATGAAAAAGGGCCTCTAAGCCTTCCAGATGAAGTTGTTAAGTTAATTGTTTGTTGAAACCGACCCATTTATTAGGGTCCTTATTAAATTTCTACGGCAGGTGTTGAAAGCTTGAGGCTTTTACATTCCATCAAAGTTGCAGAGTCTGAGTCTTACTGGTTCAAAATTCTTTAAGAATCAGGTTGGTGCTGCAGAACAAAAACATCACAGGATCACAGGCATTACATTTTCATTAGCTGCAGCTAAACAGGTTTCTTTTGGAGTTCACTGGCTGGTTGTAGAAAAATATTTGCTGCTGCAACTGGCATATTAGAATTATATACACCAGACAAATATTGCAGGATGAATATGAGATTTCTAAAAAACTCTTAGTGCTTCAGTCCTCACAATGTCTGAGACAGATGTTTCTCTTACCAAAGCATTAGGAAGATGAATTGTCTTGTAAATTCTACTGGGCTCTGGAAGAGAAATCCTACATAAAATATTACTGTTAGAGCTGATCAAAACAGCTTCCAATGAGAGGGATTTATTTTTCCCCCTTCAAAAGTAATTTGGTAGTGGCAGATGGTAAAGATTCCCCTTCCTGTACCCTTCAATCACAAAGCAAACATCTTTGTTCTCATGACTTTTTATACACATGGAAAATGTTATTGAACAGATTAACTAAATTACTCATTTACATACCAGTAAAGTTATTGCAAAACAAAATTTGGCAATTTTAAAAAAGAGAGATACAATTCTGTTCTGAACACTTTGAATGAAGCAAACATCAGTGTTTACTGGGAATGTTAGTGGACCCAACAAAGTAGTAACTAGGTTAAATTCAATGGCTTTGGAATTGATTTAACAAGCGATTTAAGCGTTGATTCAGCAAGGGGTTTTCAGACTGCGCACACCACCTCTCGTAGTATTACATGCTGTACAAGGAGCATAATTCCTCCTTCTGTACATGAAAATCAACAGGGTTTCCTATTACCAGCAGTGGCCATTAGGAGCAATGCACCTTTACAACATCTTGTCTCAAGAGTTGCTCCGGGGTTCATTGTGTTCCAATGTTTTTTGCTGCACTAGTATCAGTTTCTACAAATGGTTCGTCTCCTGAGACTGCTGATGTTTCTCGGGGGTATTTAGGTCCCCAGCTCCGCAGTGGGCAAACTTTCAACCCTTGCCATTGACAGAGTGCTGAACTCTGCTTCAAAGGGCAATGCTTAACTTCAATTTCAACCTCTTCTTGCACCTTTTCCACCTACTGGAATATATCAGGGCTGTTTCTCTTCACTTGCTCAAAAATAAAATCAGGAGTACCCTCCTGAAAATAACAAAATTGTAGTCACTGCATTCAGGCAGGTACCAGTCAGCCCTGTCTTCTTGTTAGTTAGAGGAATAGCTCTTGAGTCAACTTCACACCAACATGTTTTTACCAGCACGACCTTCCCTCCCACTGACTCGGAGGGACTGTGGTGACAGTACACGGACATGATTGCCCTGTACCTATAACAATATCTGCACCAACATCTATATATCAAATCATTCCTAACTGAAGATCTCGGTGCTCATTCTGTAGCCATCTAAGAAGAACAGAACAACAGCTTCCAGAAGCCATCCTACCTCAATCAAGTAAGGTCTAGTCACAAAGTCCAGTCTGTTTCATCTCCAGTGCTCTGCATTTACGCTTGTATTTGTAGTCGCAAACCTAGAAAGCCTAGACTGTGAAACATTCCCTATTGTTTATGTTTTTCCCTTCCAGAGAGGGCAAAAAAAATCCTCCTGGCTGGTTAATTTTGTTGAGGCATCAAAAGCTGAAATGCAACAAGATATTCTGCTTTACATCAGTTCTGACAACAGTGCTAAAGCCTGAACAAATTGAGATGAGCAAAGAAGCCCAAGAAAGCCCACACTATGTATCAGGGTTATTTCTTGACATTCAGAGTCAGATGAGAACTAGTGTGTGCCCAGATTCTCACTGCTTCCTATATTCATCAGTTAATGTTAATAGGTTGGTGGTTAACTGTACTTTTATGCATTTGAAAACATTGTAACTGAATTTGTGAGTAGAAGTAAGAAAATGCAGGTGCAGGCAATGGGCAACACATCCACTTCCAACACAAGTCCAGGGCAGCTTTCAGAGCTCCTTTGCAGGAGTCAGTCTTTAACATAAAATTTGAACTCTTGCAATTGGTAACAAGGACCTTTCAAAGAACTACAGGATGGTACAGAAGGGCTGAGGAGACAACTGCCAGAGACATATAATTTTCTTTGGAATTTGCCTTTACCTGTAGGAAACTTGTACTTAGAAGACAGTAGTTTAATTTTCTAAAATGAGGTAAGGAAAGGCAACCACAAACTTGGTATGACACAGAACTACCTTGCAGAAGCCATGAAATCCCAAAGAATTGCCTGTTGGGGTGCCTGTGGCTTTTGGATTTCTTTCTTCTGCTTCCCCCATTTTCCCCAAAAAACTCAGGATCATTACACAGCCACTATATAACCCAAACCAAGAAATGCTTATGAAGCCTTTTGAACAGGACATCACAGAGGTGTCAGAAAAGGTTCAGAAGTAAAACTTAATTATACATGTGCAGATCTGCAAAATCAGTATTAAAAGACAGAAAGAGTAACCCACTGCATGGACAGCCAAAACCTACTGGTGTGCTCAAGAAAGGAAGGGGCCTCATATAGGTCTTCCTAGTGAAAAATACACAAATCCCACTGTGTTCTGCCTCTCTCCCATTTATCCATCCCTTTAATGTCTCTTATCAAAGCCACTAAGCAGCACAGAAGAAATAGAGTGAGGAGCATAGTAGTCAGATGAATATTAGAAACATACAGAAACAGATGCAACTCCAAGAGCAAAAGATTGAAGAGATTTACAGAGATTAATATTAACTAGCACAAAATCCTGTGGCTTTGGAGGAATAAGCAGATGCTTTGTCTATTGTGGGCCAGACATGTGATCTGAAGTAGAGAGTACAAACCATTCTTGGAGGTATGGAAATAAAACCAAAAACACAAGGCAAGAGATGAGTTATGCTGTAAGGTGCTGTGTCACAGAGAAAGCCAACTGCCATTTAAAAATGGATGAAGGCAGAGTGTCAGCTGACCAAGTTAGATGAAAATAGCTAAACAACTCTTCCCCCTCTAACCCTAGCATAGGCTTCGTGGGCAGCACAGCAGAAAGCACAGTCCCCTCTGCATGCTGGTGAGCACTGCTTTAGGTAGAACCGGGCACCACGAGTTGGAAGTTGTAGGCATTGTTCTGGGTGATGCTATCCAACTGCCAAAAATCAGCAGAGAAATTATTTTCCTGAAGTCTGTAGCAGTCTTTCTTTTGCTCCCACAGGCTTTGAAACCGGGCTATAATGTGTGAAGATCATTCAGAAATAGCATCGGTACAGCTCACCAATTAATCAAAACTAGAATGTGTCAGACAAAATCTTGGACTGGGCTTGGATTGAGGCCTGCTGTGACACTCAGGATCCCAGTTCTTCCTAAGAGTCTCTCAGAATGTGGCAATGCACCCCTCAAGTGACTGACTGAAGCTCTTGATAGGGCTCCACATTTTTATCTGTATGCCTGAAGGCAGGTTTCAGCAGATCTGCCAGGATGAAAACCCAAGGAAAAGAAATATGTACACAGGCTCTCTTGTTCTGAGGATGTAATACCAAAATACTACCATTTTATAGCATTAAAACAATGCCATCAAAACACCACAGCCCAATGAGCTGTAGACACTGCATGCGTCTTCAACACTGACACTGCCCTGCCTCTCTCATTAAATAGTTCAACTGTAACCTCCAGGACAACAACCACCTTTCTATTTCTCCATTTTTTGCAACTCTTTTCCAAAATACAAGTGAGAACATGGCAGTAACCATGAAAACTCACTCTTTCTCCTCCACGGCCCATGTAGAGCATCCACCAGGAAGAAAAAGCAAACATGAAAGAATTTGGACTTAAGCGCCAAGCAAATATTTGTATTTTTTATGGTCCAGAAACAATATTTAGCAGAGGCATTTGGTACAGTCTTATTCATAGCAAGACAACCTTCTTTCAAGCAAAAACATGTCACTACATAGCTAGACTCTGTCTTTGCACAGTACCTTCAACGTGAGCTCTGTGATCCTCCTTATCATATTTTTACTTCCTTGGAGAAAAGACATAGCATTGTTTCCCAATACAAAGGAGAACATGGGAGCACCAAGAACTTCAGGGACTAATTACCATGCAAGCAACAAGCCCTTCCTTTAATACTCAATGGTGCTCATATGGCATCACATCTTTCCAAAAGGCAAGTTTAAAAAACAAAAGATCTCATAGAAAGAACACGCATTTTGTTGCTCTGAACTGTGTTCAACATGCAGAACAATCCCTCTTGAGATGGATTTAAGAGATATACTTCAAAATGGGACATAAGCCATTTTATTTGCTATGTTAGCTTGTACTCAAAAGAATGGTAATCAGACATTCCAGAGAAAGGTGGACCTTCAAATATATGTCATAGTCCATAGCAGAAGCGGAATAAAGGCACTTTGGAAAGAGAGGGAGCTTCTGTCAGAGGGTCTGGTTTCTACAGCCCTTTGAATCAGGTCTCTACTTTTATTTTTCTTTTAATGCCAATTAAAATGATTTTTCCCCACCTTCCTGGTGCTCTTGGCCACTCCTCAAGACTACCAGAGAGACAAAGAGAAGGAACTGTTCAGCCACTGCAGCCTGCTTGGTGGCACATCAAAGTTGCACCACGCAGAAGCATAGTTTCATATACCCTTTAACCCAGTACAGCTCCACGCTGGCACTAGAAGGCTCAGCAAACACTTTGGCCGGCACAAAGGAGGGCGTCAAACAGTGTTTTGGCAGCAGAGCTGGCCTCCTGTGTACATCAACCCCTGGCCTGAGAGCACTCATACCTCCAGACACTATCAGATGAGCTCACCCTCCCCGCCCCATGTTACTTTAGCACTGCCTTGCCTCTCTTGCCTCCAGCCCAAGCCACAGGATTCTGGTTAATGTGTGTTCCTCACATTTTTTATCCATTTGCCACATCAAACCGTGAACGTTGTGCAATGGGAATAACGCAGAGTATGAGGACTGACAACATTCCTACTTCCGTAGGAGTCAGAAGAGCTCTAATCAGTCAGCTTCTGTTCTGCCTCTTTTTGTCACTGTCGCAGGCACACCTGCCAATTTCACCACAGAGCACTGCTGGTACGTGCTGGATATGGTTAATAGATGATACAACTAGCTCCTTTAGGCCTGCAGGTACTTACAGAGCTGGAATGTGCATGCTCTCCAAGTCAAAAATCACTATTCAGCCTCCATTTTTCTTCATCTGTAGGATCTGAGATGAGTGTATGAGCAATGGAAGAGGATAACAAGGATACTGCTGTTTTTAAGACTAAACACTCCAGTTCCTTATTGGCAACTCAGCTGGACAATCCAGAAAATAGAAGATATCAGAAGCACCAGGAAGGCTGTCCTGCACGCAACCTCTGATATCTGCAAGACTTCCTTATCAACAACATTGAGACCAGCCCAGCTAGTACAACCATGGACACTGAATTTCTGGTGACAGAGGATGATGAGACGCTCTCTTCACTAAGGCCATGTCTACGCTTAGACCTAGAGACTTTAAGCTGAGAAGCTTTTGCAGATGGTTAGGGTCCTGCTCAGCAATCAGTGCTGTGCCATTCTCCCACCATTCAGCAACTGCTTCATTTTGAGAGTCTGATTTTAAGGTAAGTTTAGCTCTTGCAAACAGTTTCTACGCTTTACAGCTATATGAAATAACTTAAGGCAAACCAAGTATTTTGGGAATATGAGACCTGACTCATGGGTTTCAAAGCTGTATATCCCCAGTGTCTGTCATTTTGGGGTCATGGAAAGACACTATTAAGTATTCCAAGGACTCTGGCAAGCTTGAAGCGTGCATGGCAATGAGCTTCATCAAAGCATTCACAGCACACAGGGTACAAGCAAAGTCAGACCAGAGAATTGAGTAAGCATGACTAAAACATGATCATACAGTCAGTTCCCCTCAGGATTAGAAACACAATGAAATCTTCGTAGGGAAAAAAAAAAAAAACCAAAACAAACCACCAAACCAAAACCAGGAACGCAACTACCTGATTGCAGCCTTTTGCATGGCAACAGGGAAACTGTAAGTCTTTAAGCAAAAGATGCTACTAGAAACTGAGGTATCATTAAAAAAAAATTAAAAGAACTCTCAATGCCAAACAGCATTTAGAATCAGCTATAACGTATTGCTAGAAAGGTGATGGATACCAGAATATGACGTCTATTAAAAATATTAGCTAGAAGATAGAGAGGAGGAGGCTCAAAGCCTTAAATGACTGAAGGAAGCCCTTTCAGACCTTGGACAAATTTCCATGATCTCTGTGCTTCTTATTTTTAACAGTAGAATCATTCATGCTTTGAAAGGATCTTGAAATTAAACCCACAAACACTTGACTGTGAAGGCAGTCAGATACTTCAGTGACAACTACACTGACAGGCCCTAAGGTTTAGGAAAAAAAAAAACAATTATAAGATGTCTTTTGTGATGCGTCCGTC
This sequence comes from Tringa solitaria, assembly GCA_026413425.1. Lineage (NCBI taxonomy): Eukaryota > Metazoa > Chordata > Aves > Charadriiformes > Scolopacidae > Tringa > Tringa solitaria. The sequence goes on from JAOXJM010000041.1 coordinate 7,225,688, forward strand.
TAACAATATCACAACTACTGATCGATAGCATCATTTACCCAGCCAAGACAGGAATGCCAATAGGATGATATAACAGTGTGCTACTTTTAACTCTTGTGCTAGTTTTGTTTGCACCTGTACAAAATTCAATTCAGGGCAGGAAAGTTGGAAAGACAGCAGCACCTTTTATCTACTAACCCTATGAATGCTGGGAGTAACCAAGGGGACAAAATTAGAACTGAACTTCATCAGCAGACCGTTCTTCCCTTGCTCACACCGTTACATTCACAAGCAAGTCACCTGAAAAGTCAGGATGGGAATTTTGTTTGACATAACTTCCCTTGGAAGAAAAGAGTGAAACTTTTCATTATTATCTTTTAGTTTATTTCTTCATTAATAATAACAACTGCAATTGAGCTGTAAGGATGGCTTTGAAAATATACCTTCTCTATTTCAATTTATTTCTACAGCTGCAGAATTACATTGTTTAACTTTTCTTTCTTAAGTGGATTTCCTTTGGCTTTGGCTCCCATTTAATAAAGTGACGAGTTTACTGAAAACAGCCTTTGCAGTTTCCGTGGATTAGTACGGTAAAGCCTAACTTGATTGAAAAATAACTTCACTCCGTGTTGCTTTACTGCCAGTCAGCTCACACTATGGACTACAGCTGCGTCTGGCCGCCAGACCAGTTATTTCACTTTTTGTTTGTTTTCAAACGCTCAGCAATAGCAATACCAATAACGTGCACACTCTTCATTTTCACGTTCTGCGGTGTGTGCGGAGTAGGTGGGAGCCATCGGACTGGAGACAGGTCGTCAGAAGAGGGCTTCTGCTGTGCTGGAGATCAGCAGGTGATAAAAACAAAAGAAATCAAGTATGGACAAAAGACAGCAACGTAATTACTTACACTACTAAGCCAGATGAAACACATGGGTGGCAATTAAGTAGGAAAAGCTTGTCAGAAATCCCTAAGCACGTAATTTAATCAGGATTTGATGCTATGACACCACAACATGGTGCAGACCTCTAAGGTTTGGAGAGCCTTCATCCCCCACTCATGGCACATCCTGCAGGGCTCTGGGGACAGCGGTGTCCCACAGAGACTCGTCCTTGACAGCACCCACAGCTAAGGCACAGGGATTTAGCTTTTATTTGTCTGCTAAAACAAACACATTTAATCCCTAGTCCATTTTATTGCGACATAAATAATAGTTCCTCTGTTCTTTCAACACTGAAAAGGTTTAATTTTATAGCTGTTTTACAGATGGTCACATTAAACCTCACACGTGTAAGCAAACAAAGACTCTTGGACATTAACAGATGAGAAGCAAGGGCCATGGGCCTTTCAAATTCCCAAGATAAAGTTTATCTGCCCTCTCCTACCTTGGCCAGCAAACTAAAAATGGAGATAAATGCTGACTTTTACAAATGCCATTATTGGCTCATATATCTCTGCTAGAAAAATTATAACTAATTGATTCACTTGTGTGACCAATGAGGATTTTAAAGCTTAATTATATAAATTCTTTTCACTTATATACTTCCAGACTACTACTCTCTCCATTAAAAAAACCAAACAAACAAACGAAGGAACAATCAGGTATAGAAATATAAGTATAGAGCAAAGGATATAGTTTTGTCACAGGCAGGAAAAAACTCTGAGTTTCTGAATAAGTAAATCACAATAATGACAAAAAGGACTTAGGCAAGTTCATAGTATTTGCAATTTCAACAGAAACCTCCTTGGCATAAAGAACATAAACTTTGTTCACTTAAGTGAGAGTCTTCTAGAGAACTTGCCTGGTAAGGAAGCTGCCAAGGGGTTAAGAGATGAACCTCTGTCTGGTTTCAGGAGGAAGAGCTAGTCAAAGTCAAAGGAAAAACTTTCAGCCCTTTTTCTCTGGATTTCTAGCAGCTTAATAAAGTGATCTTTGCAATTTTAGGGACGAAGGTAAGAAATTATGACTATATTGATTTTACAAACATGTTACAGTTAATGGACTTGCCTGATGTCACACAAGAAACCAAGTTACAACCTAAGCCTTGCTCTTGAGGTGACACTTTGCGTGGTGTGTGCACATACGCTTAGAAGTGCTGATTTGATTGCAGTTGCTATGCAAGCAACCGATCTTTAAGCTTCAGCTTGTGTGGGCCTTTTTCTTAATGAAATCCACTGAGGTACTGGACTCCACAGTTAAAATAGGTTTTACCATGCAGGTCTGAAGCGGATAAATCTGGAGCAGAATGTACTTGCTATAAAAAGTAGGGGTAAAAAAAAAAAAAAGTCTTCAAACTTACAGTTGTCCCAAGAGTCACATAAAATTTCATGTCTCGGGGTTGTCTTCCAGAGAAACTAATGTTTCCCTGGAAACAAGTTTCTAAATACAGTTGCTCCACTCATATCTTGTACTAACAGTTTGTTCTTCAAGTACAGAGATGGGCTAATCAGTGCTGAAACTTGCATGCTCTAGTCAAATCCCATAATTTCTCAGGATCCATCTATTTTTAATAGCTGAGAGAGCAATAACTGTAATCTGTGGTCCAAGTTACTTCCAGAAGTCAATGGATGCAAGTCCTCATGCATTAGGAGGAGCACCAACGCATTTTTTGATCTCTGGCATAAAAACAGAGACGCACTACTACTAACCACTCCTCAAATCTGAGGGAGCTGGCCTTGAGCAGGCACTGCGTGCACTCCAGGGAAGGAACCGTGCCCTGACTTCGTACCATGCCTGGCACACTGGAGCACCAGCCACTTATAAAAGAAGGATCCAGAGTTGCCCCAGCCAGGTTATGATGAAATACGCATTTCTGAGGAGCTCCTGGGAAGCAGTGGAGGAAATTTGTGAAGTCACCATGGTGCTTGGTTGCAGGAGGTGGGTCCTCTCCTTGCCCAGGCACTAATGTAAGCATTAGACTTTAGTTTCTTCAAAGATAAAGCATAAATGCTGGTGAATACTTCACTGTGAGAGTGCAAGAAAATAAAGGAGCTGCATATTTCCAGCATCCCTTCTAGTTACCTTGCATTGAACTTCTTGCCAATATCCACCTACAACTAGGAGGCAGCGCTGGTCCTGGCATGTTTCCTAACAAGATCTCCAAGTTGCAGTGGGTTTGGCAGAATGTTTGCTGGTTTATGTCTCTGCCTCAAAAGAGCCGGCTCTGAAAAAAAGTGGGTGGGTGACACCAGCCTTTGCCCTGTCTTCCTTATGCTTTACCAGAACAGAGGTGCTGGAAGACATCATGATAATGTCTTATGACTACCTTCTTGGCAGATGGATTTTTTTGGTGACAAACAATTCTTTTATCTTTTGATATAAGAGAGGAAGCAAGAGAAAGATTATTTGATCTGAAGGAAGGAAGACATAAGATTTGACAGAATATTTTTTTCTCTTTGTGCAAAGTCTGTAACATCATGAGTGGCACTGAGAGAGACTAATTTGTAATTGTCTCTCCCAGCAAAAGAACTAGGGAACATCAAATGAAAACATCAGGATGCAGGTTTAAAAACAAAATTAAGGGAATTGTCTCTTCACACACAACATGGTTATGTTGTGGAAGTCATCACAGCCAGACACTGTGGATTCAACCCATTTAGTGAGGGCTTACAGAAGGGAAATGCACCCATGTTTATTAACTACAGTGAACTCCCTTCTGGCTCTGGAAGCCTCTGGTTTGCAAATGGCGAAATGGAAATTGTGAAAACTGATTGCGCTGTTCTTATACCAGAACAGGGCACTTTTGGTCAGTGTTAGAGATATTTGGCTAGATAGACCTTTGGTGTGACTACATGGCCTCCAGTACATTCTTCTACTAGGTATTATAGTGGACAAGTCTCAGCTGTGGGGTAAGGCAGACAGAACCTGGGCTGAAGGCACACTGTCACAGCCCTAGGCTGAAGCAAAAGATCACTTTGGATAAAAAGCCCAGGGAGGTAGAGAAAAGAAATGAGAAACCTTTGTAGTTTTATGTTCATATAGCAATCCATATGGTTATGGGAAGGCGAGAGATTTGGGGTTGGTTTTCTTTTTTATCGTTGCCCAGTCTGTCCAATCTACAGTAGGGCTTCTACCACTGCAGATAAGTAGATGACTGTTGCCATATTTGACATCACTTTACAATCTTCTTTGAGTGATCTTGGATGGTCCCACCCTTAGATGGACAAAAACATTTAAAAAGAAAAGGCAGGGAGGGGGAAGGACTAGATAAGACAGCCCTTTTGGCTACTTGCTCCAAGAGCTTTTCACTCACTTATACTGGCAAAAAGTAGCACCCCTTGTTAAAGTCAACTGATTTAATAAATGACTTTATTAATTTAAAATGTATTACCCTATTATAAAACAGCTGGCCTTGTTAAACCAGCCTGACTGTTAATAAAACAGCCATGAAAAATCTCTGCAGTGCATGTCTTACAGGGCGTAGCTATCGCTGAGCCCATGGGTGGGAGAGAAGTATTGGCATCCGAAATTGGACACACAGAGAAAAACCCCTACAGTAAGCATAAGAACCAAAGTAAATAAATAGGTCTCCTGTCACAGCCTGAAGGTTGCCACCACCCAGCGCTTGCCAAGGAAAGCACATTCCAGATACAGGGCCCTTCCTCGTGGAGACAGGACTGCCACAATTACTCCCAGAAACCAGTCTAATCCATCAGACTCCAGATCTCTATGGGAAATCAAAAGCCAGAAATAAAACCAGGAAAGTGATACAAAACTATTCTCAGACAGGTCAGCACAGAGAATATTTTTAGACTAGAAACGGTCTGCTTGATGTGGACTAGAATGCAAAGAGCAGTTACTTTCTCTTACCCACATAACGAGCACTATTTCAATTACGCCAACATCCTTGGGAGATTTCTGTCTCCACCCCTTGCAGATCTATTTAGTTCAGCCTGTCCCTAATTGCATCTCAGACATCAGAAAATGCCACTTCTGCCTGCGTTGCCTTGGGCTGTCCCTGCCTTGCCTTGGGCTGACAAGGCTGTATGGACACCCCTCCTCTTCCCCTTCCTTCATCAGCAGAGATTCTTGTATTGAAATGTAGGTTTGCTGAACAGCTAGGGATATGGAAACTGCTGCTATTAAAGGTTTAGCTAAAAATGAAATTTCTTGACAGACAAGGTCACCATTGTATTTATTTGCTTTAAAAAGGAAATATTACAAATTCAACTGAATGCTTTTAAAGAAAGCTGCATCTCCAAGAGAGCCAGCACCTCCATCCAACGCACTTGCCTTTGGCCCATAAGAGCACCCTGGGACTTTGCAGTAAGGTCTGGGCAGAGAAGTTATCAGTCAAATACCAAGCTAAGAATTTGACTCTGGGTAAATTCTGCTGGTGTGGTGCTATATGAGAATGCTCTTTTAATTCAGAGCATCTCATTGCTGCCTCTGTTCTTATCTGAGGGGAAAAAAAAAAAAAAACCAACAGAAAAAAAGTGTTTCTTTACTGGTATTTTTTCAAGAATTGCACCTGGAGCAAAAGAGAAGAACCCCACAGTTATCAAAAAAGTACTCCATGTTCTTACTGAGGAAGGAATTCAGTCCCCAGCCGTTGCAACTACCCATCTCATGACCTACACGTAAGGTGCACATCCAAG